>JAWWOG010000070.1:0-46181 GCA_033961575.1 Aselliscus stoliczkanus
ATCATTACCGCCATGTGGAAAAAGCTGGTGCAGTGAGTTCAGTGCATAGCCTTCATCTGCTGGCAGGCACGTTATGAGCATTCCGGAAATGCAGAGTGAACCAAGGAATAGGCCCACCAAAACATTCACGTATCGCAACCCTTGCATAGGAAGGAATGCAAGGAGCTGTGTAGCTACTGCCTAAAGCGTTTCAGTGTTCAGGACCAACGCTCTCTGAAATTCTACTGCAATGCTCAATGCTTGCAAGTGTGAGAACTGGAAACAAAGGGATGTCAAAACTATTGGGGAAAATTAAGCCACACGACAAGAGAAACAGTGCTTTCACGTTCAGATCTGATTGGCGTTACGAAACACAGGTTTGCTGAAGCAAGCGATGTGGAAGCATGTGTTTTCGTCTAAAGCGGGTTTGCAAACTCAGTCGCAAGGCTGGATGTGGTGCATTCGGCAACAGAATGAGTTGTCATTCTGAATGCGTTTGCTGATACTGGGGAAGAAGACATGTTGGGTAGCATCAGGGACAGTGTTTGTCTCCCTTCTAACAGATCTCGTTCAGAATTGGCAGAAATGTCAGCTGGGGAGGTCTCTGTCTCGGAAAACTGAAATCAGTACCGCCATGTGTAGAAAAAGCTGGTGCAGTCAGTTCATTGCATAGCCTTCATCTGCTGGCAGGCACGTTATGAGCACTCCGGAAACTACAGAGTGAACCAAGGAATAGGCCTCCTAAAACATTAACTTATCGCAACCCTTGCAAAGGAAGGAATGCAAGGAGCTGTGTAGCTGCTGCCCAAAGCGTTTCGGTGTCATGAACAGGCCTTTCTGAAATTCCACTGCAATGCCCAATGCTTGCAAGTGTCAGTACTGAACACAAACGAACCTCGAAGCTACAGGAAATATTCACTCACACGAGAAGAGGAACAGTGCATTCAGGTTCTCTGCTTCCCCTGGGCCACCAGTGGCCACCTGCTGCACCTGCTTGCCATTGTCCAGGCGAGTGAAGCCTGCCTTCACCTGCTCCCCCTTGTCAGGCCATTGATGCATGTCTTCCATTCTCCCACATGTCGAGCCCATGTCCAACAGCCCACCTGACCCCAACCTGTGGCCACCTTATTCTCCTATTGCCCCTTGTGCAGCTCAGGGCCATCGGCCTTCCCCTGCTCCCCTTTGTCCAACCTGCGGCCACCAGGTTTCTACTGCACCCCTTTGTTGAACCCATCGCCTCCTGATTTCCCCCGCCCCCTCTTGTCCAACCTGTGCCTCCTGCTTTCCCCTGATTCTCGATAATCTGCCCATGGCAACATGCCTACACCTGCTTCCACATCTGAGGCCCGAACGGCCTGCCTTTCCCTGCTCACCCGAAGCCACACTGTGCCTGCCTGCCTTCCAATGTGCACTCTCATTGTCCAGCCAGAGGCCACATGCCTCCTCCAGCTACCCCTTTGCAGCTAGTGGCTGCCTGCCTTCCCGGCTCCCCCTTGCCCACCCAGTGGCTGGATGCCTTCCAATGGACCAGCTTGTTCAGTTCATGGCCACTTGCCTTCCCCTCTGGTACCTGGTCCATCCAGTGGCTGCCTGACCCCCTTGTCCAGCCCAGGGCTGCGTGCCTTCCACTGCTTCCTCATGTCCAGCCGAGAACTTCCTGCTTTCCCCTGTTCCCCATTGTCAGGCCATGGATGCCAGCCTTCCTTGCTCCCACGTGTTCCCTTGTGGCCACCTGCATTCCACTGCGGCCACTTTTACCGCCTTTGGCCACCTGCCTTCCCCTGCATCCCTCTGTCAAGCCCAGGGCTGCCTGCATTCCCCGGATCCCCCTTGTCGTGCATACATGCCGGCCTTCCCCTGCACCCACTTGTCCAGCCCACAGCAACATGCCATCCCTGTTCCCCTTTGTCCAGAATGTTGCCGCCCACCTTCCCCTGCTCCCCGTGCCAGCCCAGGGTCGCCTGCCCTTTCCAGTTCCCCTTGTCCACACTGTGGCCACCACACATTCCCTATTCCCCCCTGTCCAATCCAGGTCCAGCTGAGTTCCCCTGGCCCCCTTTGTCTAGACCATGGCCTCCTGCCTTCTCTTGCTCACACTGGTCCTGCCAGTCTCTTCTTGTATTGCTCCGCACACCAGTGCCCAAACCAGAGCAGCTTGCCTTCCGGTGCTCCCCCTTGTCCAACCCAGGGCATCCTGCACTCCCCTGAACTCCCTTGTGCAGCACATGGCCGCCTGCATTTCCCCAGGTACCACTTGTGTTGGCAACGCCAGCCTACCTTCCCCTGCTCCCTTATTCTTCATGCTATGGCTGACTGCCTTCCCCTGGACTGCCTTGTCCACTCTGTATCCACCTGCATTGCCCTGCTGTCCTTGCCCAGCCTGGAGCCACCTGACTTCTGCAGGTGCCCGTTGTCCACCATATGCCTGTGTGGTTTCTCCTGGACACCTTGTCAAGGCCATTGGACCCCTGCACTCTCCGTCTCCCCTGGATCTAGTCAGTGTCCACCTTCCTTCCATGCTGTCCCTTGTGAAGCCCATGGCTTCCTGCCTTTCCCCGCTCCCCCTTGTGCAGCTCAGTCCCAAAATCCTTCCCCTGCTCGCCTTGTCCAACTAAGAGCAGCGAGACTTTCCCTCCACAATTTGTCCTGCCCAGGGCCATCTGACTGCCCCTGGTCTCCCTTGTCTAGTGCAGGGCCACCTGCCTTTCTCTGTTTCCCCTTGCGCAGCCTCCGGCAGCCCGCCTTCCTCAGCTCCCCATTGTCCAGCCCATGACAACCTGCCTTCCCTGCCTCAACCTCGCCCAGCCCATGACAACATGCCTTTCCCTGCTTCCTCTTGTCTGTCAGTGGATGCCTGCCTTTCCTGGCGTCCCCTGGTCCCGCCCAGTCCCGAAGCCCTCGTCCTGCTTCCCTTGTCCAGCCAAGTGCTGCCTGCCTTCCCCTGCTCCCCGTTGTCCAGGAAATGCCCGCCTGCTTTACTCTGGACCCCCGTGTCCAGCCCAGGGCTGCCCGTATTCCCTGTTCCAGTTTCTCAAGCTCAGGGCTGCCTTCCTTCCCCTGCTACCACATGTCCAGCACAGAGCCACCTGCCTTACCCCGCTTCCCCTTGTCAGGCCATGTCTGTATGTCTTTCCTTGCTAGCTCTTGTCCAGCCTGCTGCCCGCTGCCATCTCCCATGCCCACTTGTCCAGCTCAGGGCTGCCTGGTTTTGCCTGCTCCCCTCTGTCCAGCCTGTGGCCACCCACCTTTATTGGTGCCCCTTCGAGGCCAGGGCCACCTGCCTATTCCTGTTCTCCTTACCTACACTGTGGCTGCCTGCCCTGCCCAGTTCCCCTTGTCCAGTATAGGTCCACCTCCATTCCCCTGCTATGCTTTGTCTACCCCGTGGCTGCCTGCCTTATCCTGCTCCCGCTTGCCCAGCCCATCTTTCCCTGCGTTCCTCAGCTCACAAGTGTCTAAGCCATGGCAGCCTGGCTTCCCCTGCTCTCCTTGCCCTGCCTGTGGCCTCCTGACTGGTCCCCCTTGTCCACCTTATGGCTGCACGCCTTCCCCTGGACACCCTTGTCCAGCCATTGGACCTCTGCATTCGTTGTCTCCTCCTTGTCAAGCCTGTGGCCACCTGCCTTCCCCTGCTGTCACTTGTGCGGCGTGCGGCTGCCCGCCTTCTCCTGCTTCCCTTGTGTAGCCAGTGGCTGGCTGCTTTTCCTTGCTCCCCTTTTTCTTGCTCCCAGCTCAGTCACAAAGTCCTTCCCCTGCTCCCCTTGTCCACCCAAGGGACACCAGCCTTCCCCTGCGCCCTGTTGTGCAGGCCATGGCAACCTGTTTTCCCCTGAACTCCATTGTCCAGCCCGTGGTCGCCTGCTTTCCCTGTTACACTTTGTCAGGCCCAGGACCACCTGCCTTCCCCTGCTACCACTTGTCCCGCTCAGGGTCGCTTGCTGTCCTCTGCTTCCCCTTGTCAAGTTATGACTGCATGTCTTTCCTTGCACCCCCTTGTCCAGCCTGCTGCCAGCTGCCTTCTCCCACTCACACTTGTCCTGCTCAAGGCTGCTGGTCTTTGTCTTCTCCCCTGTGTCCAGACAATGGCTGCCACCCTGTTCCACCTTGTCATCCCTGGGCCCCCTGCCTTCCTGTGCCACACCATGTCCACCCCATGGCCACCCCTAATCAACCTTGTCCAGCCCAGGGCTGCCTTCAGAGTGAAGGCTCTATCTTGTCCTGCCCGAGGCAGCAAGGTCAATTCCGAAGGTCCCTGCCTCGGAGACCTGAAGTCATTTCAGCCATGTGGAACAGCCTAGTGCAGTCACATCAAGGCATCCTCTAGCTGACACTAAGTGGTGTGCATTCCGGGACCCAACTGAGTGAACTCAGGAAAAGGCCTCCCGAAACATTGCCTCAATGCAACCCTTGCGCTGGAAGGAATGCAGGTACCAGTGTGGCTGCTGTCCAAGGCGTTCCAGTGTTAGCGACCAAGGCTCTCTGAAATTCCACTGCAATGCTCAATGCGTGCAAGTGTGAGAACTGGAAACAAATGAACGTCAAAGCTATTGGCGACATTAAGCCACAAGACAAGAGGAACAGTGCTTTCACGTACAGAGCTGATTGGCACTATGAAACACAGGTTTGCTTAAGCAAGCGAAGTGGATGCATGTGCTTTCGTCTAAAGCGGAAGGTTTCCAAACGCAGTCTCATGGCTGCATGTGGTGCAGTGGGCAATAGAATGAGTTGTCATTCCTAACGCGTTTGCTGATTCTGGGGAAGAAGACATGTTGGGTGGCATCAGGGACCGTGTTTGTCTCCCTTCTAACAAATCTCGTTCAGAATTGTCAGAAATGTCAGTTGGGGAGGTCTCTGTCTCGGAAAACTGAAATCAGTACCGCCATGTGGAAAACACTAGTGCAGTCAGATCAAGGCATAGCCTTCATCCACTGGCTGGCAACTTATGCGCATTCTGGTCACTACTGAGTGAACCAAGGAGTAGGCCTCCTAAACCATTCACTTAGCACAACCCTCACATAGCAAGGAATGCAACGCGCTGTGTCCCTGCTGCCCAAAGCATTTCAGTGTTCGTGACCAAGGCTCTCTGAAATTCCACTGCAATGCTCAATGCTTCCAAGTGTGAGAACTGGAAACAAACGGACGTCAAAACTACTGGGGAAATTAAGCTGCACGACAAGAGGAACAGGGCTTTCACGTTCAGATCTGATTGGCGCTACGAAACACAGGTTTGCTGAAGCAAGCGATGTGGAAGCATGTGTTTTCCTCTAAAGCGGGTTTGCAAACTCAGTCGCAAGGCTGGATGCGGTGCATTCGGCAACAGAATGAGTTGTCATTCTGAACGCGTTTGCTGATACTGGGGAAGAGACATGTTGGGTAGCATCAGGGACCGTGTTTGTCTCCCTTCTAACAAATCTCATTCTGAATTGGCAGAAAAGTCCATTGGGGAGGACTCTGTCTCAGAAAACTGAAATCATTACCGCCATGTGGAAAAAGCTGGTGCAGTGAGTTCAGTGCATAGCCTTCATCTGCTGGCAGGCACGTTATGAGCATTCCGGAAATGCAGAGTGAACCAAGGAATAGGCCCACCAAAACATTCACGTATCGCAACCCTTGCATAGGAAGGAATGCAAGGAGCTGTGTAGCTACTGCCTAAAGCGTTTCAGTGTTCAGGACCAACGCTCTCTGAAATTCTACTGCAATGCTCAATGCTTGCAAGTGTGAGAACTGGAAACAAAGGGATGTCAAAACTATTGGGAAAATTAAGCCACACGACAAGAGAAACAGTGCTTTCACGTTCAGATCTGATTGGCGTTACGAAACACAGGTTTGCTGAAGCAAGCGATGTGGAAGCATGTGTTTTCGTCTAAAGCGGGTTTGCAAACTCAGTCGCAAGGCTGGATGTGGTGCATTCGGCAACAGAATGAGTTGTCATTCTGAATGCGTTTGCTGATACTGGGGAAGAAGACATGTTGGGTAGCATCAGGGACAGTGTTTGTCTCCCTTCTAACAGATCTCGTTCAGAATTGGCAGAAATGTCAGCTGGGGAGGTCTCTGTCTCGGAAAACTGAAATCAGTACCGCCATGTGTAGAAAAAGCTGGTGCAGTCAGTTCATTGCATAGCCTTCATCTGCTGGCAGGCACGTTATGAGCACTCCGGAAACTACAGAGTGAACCAAGGAATAGGCCTCCTAAAACATTAACTTATCGCAACCCTTGCAAAGGAAGGAATGCAAGGAGCTGTGTAGCTGCTGCCCAAAGCGTTTCGGTGTCATGAACAGGCCTTTCTGAAATTCCACTGCAATGCCCAATGCTTGCAAGTGTCAGTACTGAACACAAACGAACCTCGAAGCTACAGGAAATATTCACTCACACGAGAAGAGGAACAGTGCATTCAGGTTCTCTGCTTCCCCTGGGCCACCAGTGGCCACCTGCTGCACCTGCTTGCCATTGTCCAGGCGAGTGAAGCCTGCCTTCACCTGCTCCCCCTTGTCAGGCCATTGATGCATGTCTTCCATTCTCCCACATGTCGAGCCCATGTCCAACAGCCCACCTGACCCCAACCTGTGGCCACCTTATTCTCCTATTGCCCCTTGTGCAGCTCAGGGCCATCGGCCTTCCCCTGCTCCCCTTTGTCCAACCTGCGGCCACCAGGTTTCTACTGCACCCCTTTGTTGAACCCATCGCCTCCTGATTTCCCCCGCACCGCCCCCTTGTCCAACCTGTGCCTCCTGCTTTCCCCTGATTCTCGATAATCTGCCCATGGCAACATGCCTACACCTGCTTCCACATCTGAGGCCCGAACGGCCTGCCTTTCCCTGCTCACCCGAAGCCACACTGTGCCTGCCTGCCTTCCAATGTGCACTCTCATTGTCCAGCCAGAGGCCACATGCCTCCTCCAGCTACCCCTTTGCAGCTAGTGGCTGCCTGCCTTCCCGGCTCCCCCTTGCCCACCCAGTGGCTGGATGCCTTCCAATGGACCAGCTTGTTCAGTTCATGGCCACTTGCCTTCCCCTCTGGTACCTGGTCCATCCAGTGGCTGCCTGACCCCCTTGTCCAGCCCAGGGCTGCGTGCCTTCCACTGCTTCCTCATGTCCAGCCGAGAACTTCCTGCTTTCCCCTGTTCCCCATTGTCAGGCCATGGATGCCAGCCTTCCTTGCTCCCACGTGTTCCCTTGTGGCCACCTGCATTCCACTGCGGCCACTTTTACCGCCTTTGGCCACCTGCCTTCCCCTGCATCCCTCTGTCAAGCCCAGGGCTGCCTGCATTCCCCGGATCCCCCTTGTCGTGCATACATGCCGGCCTTCCCCTGCACCCACTTGTCCAGCCCACAGCAACATGCCATCCCTGTTCCCCTTTGTCCAGAATGTTGCCGCCCACCTTCCCCTGCTCCCCGTGCCAGCCCAGGGTCGCCTGCCCTTTCCAGTTCCCCTTGTCCACACTGTGGCCACCACACATTCCCTATTCCCCCCTGTCCAATCCAGGTCCAGCTGAGTTCCCCTGGCCCCCTTTGTCTAGACCATGGCCTCCTGCCTTCTCTTGCTCACACTGGTCCTGCCAGTCTCTTCTTGTATTGCTCCGCACACCAGTGCCCAAACCAGAGCAGCTTGCCTTCCGGTGCTCCCCCTTGTCCAACCCAGGGCATCCTGCACTCCCCTGAACTCCCTTGTGCAGCACATGGCCGCCTGCATTTCCCCAGGTACCACTTGTGTTGGCAACGCCGGCCTACCTTCCCCTGCTCCCTTATTCTTCATGCTATGGCTGACTGCCTTCCCCTGGACTGCCTTGTCCACTCTGTATCCACCTGCATTGCCCTGCTGTCCTTGCCCAGCCTGGAGCCACCTGACTTCTGCAGGTGCCCGTTGTCCACCATATGCCTGTGTGGTTTCTCCTGGACACCTTGTCAAGGCCATTGGACCCCTGCACTCTCCGTCTCCCCTGGATCTAGTCAGTGTCCACCTTCCTTCCATGCTGTCCCTTGTGAAGCCCATGGCTTCCTGCCTTTCCCCGCTCCCCCTTGTGCAGCTCAGTCCCAAAATCCTTCCCCTGCTCGCCTTGTCCAACTAAGAGCAGCGAGACTTTCCCTCCCCCAATTTGTCCTGCCCAGGGCCATCTGACTGCCCCTGGTCTCCCTTGTCTAGTGCAGGGCCACCTGCCTTTCTCTGTTTCCCCTTGCGCAGCCTCCGGCAGCCCGCCTTCCTCAGCTCCCCATTGTCCAGCCCATGACAACCTGCCTTCCCTGCCTCAACCTCGCCCAGCCCATGACAACATGCCTTTCCCTGCTTCCTCTTGTCTGTCAGTGGATGCCTGCCTTTCCTGGCGTCCCCTGGTCCCGCCCAGTCCCGAAGCCCTCGTCCTGCTTCCCTTGTCCAGCCAAGTGCTGCCTGCCTTCCCCTGCTCCCCGTTGTCCAGGAAATGCCCGCCTGCTTTACTCTGGACCCCCGTGTCCAGCCCAGGGCTGCCCGTATTCCCTGTTCCAGTTTCTCAAGCTCAGGGCTGCCTTCCTTCCCCTGCTACCACATGTCCAGCACAGAGCCACCTGCCTTACCCCGCTTCCCCTTGTCAGGCCATGTCTGTATGTCTTTCCTTGCTAGCTCTTGTCCAGCCTGCTGCCCGCTGCCATCTCCCATGCCCACTTGTCCAGCTCAGGGCTGCCTGGTTTTGCCTGCTCCCCTCTGTCCAGCCTGTGGCCACCCACCTTTATTGGTGCCCCTTCGAGGCCAGGGCCACCTGCCTATTCCTGTTCTCCTTACCTACACTGTGGCTGCCTGCCCTGCCCAGTTCCCCTTGTCCAGTATAGGTCCACCTCCATTCCCCTGCTATGCTTTGTCTACCCCGTGGCTGCCTGCCTTATCCTGCTCCCGCTTGCCCAGCCCATCTTTCCCTGCGTTCCTCAGCTCACAAGTGTCTAAGCCATGGCAGCCTGGCTTCCCCTGCTCTCCTTGCCCTGCCTGTGGCCTCCTGACTGGTCCCCCTTGTCCACCTTATGGCTGCACGCCTTCCCCTGGACACCCTTGTCCAGCCATTGGACCTCTGCATTCGTTGTCTCCTCCTTGTCAAGCCTGTGGCCACCTGCCTTCCCCTGCTGTCACTTGTGCGGCGTGCGGCTGCCCGCCTTCTCCTGCTTCCCTTGTGTAGCCAGTGGCTGGCTGCTTTTCCTTGCTCCCCTTTTTCTTGCTCCCAGCTCAGTCACAAAGTCCTTCCCCTGCTCCCCTTGTCCACCCAAGGGACACCAGCCTTCCCCTGCGCCCTGTTGTGCAGGCCATGGCAACCTGTTTTCCCCTGAACTCCATTGTCCAGCCCGTGGTCGCCTGCTTTCCCTGTTACACTTTGTCAGGCCCAGGACCACCTGCCTTCCCCTGCTACCACTTGTCCCGCTCAGGGTCGCTTGCTGTCCTCTGCTTCCCCTTGTCAAGTTATGACTGCATGTCTTTCCTTGCACCCCCTTGTCCAGCCTGCTGCCAGCTGCCTTCTCCCACTCACACTTGTCCTGCTCAAGGCTGCTGGTCTTTGTCTTCTCCCCTGTGTCCAGACAATGGCTGCCACCCTGTTCCACCTTGTCATCCCTGGGCCCCCTGCCTTCCTGTGCCACACCATGTCCACCCCATGGCCACCCCTAATCAACCTTGTCCAGCCCAGGGCTGCCTTCAGAGTGAAGGCTCTATCTTGTCCTGCCCGAGGCAGCAAGGTCAATTCCGAAGGTCCCTGCCTCGGAGACCTGAAGTCATTTCAGCCATGTGGAACAGCCTAGTGCAGTCACATCAAGGCATCCTCTAGCTGACACTAAGTGGTGTGCATTCCGGGACCCAACTGAGTGAACTCAGGAAAAGGCCTCCCGAAACATTGCCTCAATGCAACCCTTGCGCTGGAAGGAATGCAGGTACCAGTGTGGCTGCTGTCCAAGGCGTTCCAGTGTTAGCGACCAAGGCTCTCTGAAATTCCACTGCAATGCTCAATGCGTGCAAGTGTGAGAACTGGAAACAAATGAACGTCAAAGCTATTGGCGACATTAAGCCACAAGACAAGAGGAACAGTGCTTTCACGTACAGAGCTGATTGGCACTATGAAACACAGGTTTGCTTAAGCAAGCGAAGTGGATGCATGTGCTTTCGTCTAAAGCGGAAGGTTTCCAAACGCAGTCTCATGGCTGCATGTGGTGCAGTGGGCAATAGAATGAGTTGTCATTCCTAACGCGTTTGCTGATTCTGGGGAAGAAGACATGTTGGGTGGCATCAGGGACCGTGTTTGTCTCCCTTCTAACAAATCTCGTTCAGAATTGTCAGAAATGTCAGTTGGGGAGGTCTCTGTCTCGGAAAACTGAAATCAGTACCGCCATGTGTAGAAAACTAGTGCAGTCAGATCAAGGCATAGCCTTCATCCACTGGCTGGCAACTTATGCGCATTCTGGTCACTACTGAGTGAACCAAGGAGTAGGCCTCCTAAACCATTCACTTAGCACAACCCTCACATAGCAAGGAATGCAACGCGCTGTGTCCCTGCTGCCCAAAGCATTTCAGTGTTCGTGACCAAGGCTCTCTGAAATTCCACTGCAATGCTCAATGCTTCCAAGTGTGAGAACTGGAAACAAACGGACGTCAAAACTACTGGGGAAATTAAGCTGCACGACAAGAGGAACAGGGCTTTCACGTTCAGATCTGATTGGCGCTACGAAACACAGGTTTGCTGAAGCAAGCGATGTGGAAGCATGTGTTTTCCTCTAAAGCGGGTTTGCAAACTCAGTCGCAAGGCTGGATGCGGTGCATTCGGCAACAGAATGAGTTGTCATTCTGAACGCGTTTGCTGATACTGGGGAAGAGACATGTTGGGTAGCATCAGGGACCGTGTTTGTCTCCCTTCTAACAAATCTCATTCTGAATTGGCAGAAAAGTCCATTGGGGAGGACTCTGTCTCAGAAAACTGAAATCATTACCGCCATGTGGAAAAAGCTGGTGCAGTGAGTTCAGTGCATAGCCTTCATCTGCTGGCAGGCACGTTATGAGCATTCCGGAAATGCAGAGTGAACCAAGGAATAGGCCCACCAAAACATTCACGTATCGCAACCCTTGCATAGGAAGGAATGCAAGGAGCTGTGTAGCTACTGCCTAAAGCGTTTCAGTGTTCAGGACCAACGCTCTCTGAAATTCTACTGCAATGCTCAATGCTTGCAAGTGTGAGAACTGGAAACAAAGGGATGTCAAAACTATTGGGGAAATTAAGCCACACGACAAGAGAAACAGTGCTTTCACGTTCAGATCTGATTGGCGTTACGAAACACAGGTTTGCTGAAGCAAGCGATGTGGAAGCATGTGTTTTCGTCTAAAGCGGGTTTGCAAACTCAGTCGCAAGGCTGGATGTGGTGCATTCGGCAACAGAATGAGTTGTCATTCTGAATGCGTTTGCTGATACTGGGGAAGAAGACATGTTGGGTAGCATCAGGGACAGTGTTTGTCTCCCTTCTAACAGATCTCGTTCAGAATTGGCAGAAATGTCAGCTGGGGAGGTCTCTGTCTCGGAAAACTGAAATCAGTACCGCCATGTGTAGAAAAAGCTGGTGCAGTCAGTTCATTGCATAGCCTTCATCTGCTGGCAGGCACGTTATGAGCACTCCGGAAACTACAGAGTGAACCAAGGAATAGGCCTCCTAAAACATTAACTTATCGCAACCCTTGCAAAGGAAGGAATGCAAGGAGCTGTGTAGCTGCTGCCCAAAGCGTTTCGGTGTCATGAACAGGCCTTTCTGAAATTCCACTGCAATGCCCAATGCTTGCAAGTGTCAGTACTGAACACAAACGAACCTCGAAGCTACAGGAAATATTCACTCACACGAGAAGAGGAACAGTGCATTCAGGTTCTCTGCTTCCCCTGGGCCACCAGTGGCCACCTGCTGCACCTGCTTGCCATTGTCCAGGCGAGTGAAGCCTGCCTTCACCTGCTCCCCCTTGTCAGGCCATTGATGCATGTCTTCCATTCTCCCACATGTCGAGCCCATGTCCAACAGCCCACCTGACCCCAACCTGTGGCCACCTTATTCTCCTATTGCCCCTTGTGCAGCTCAGGGCCATCGGCCTTCCCCTGCTCCCCTTTGTCCAACCTGCGGCCACCAGGTTTCTACTGCACCCCTTTGTTGAACCCATCGCCTCCTGATTTCCCCCGCCCCTCTTGTCCAACCTGTGCCTCCTGCTTTCCCCTGATTCTCGATAATCTGCCCATGGCAACATGCCTACACCTGCTTCCACATCTGAGGCCCGAACGGCCTGCCTTTCCCTGCTCACCCGAAGCCACACTGTGCCTGCCTGCCTTCCAATGTGCACTCTCATTGTCCAGCCAGAGGCCACATGCCTCCTCCAGCTACCCCTTTGCAGCTAGTGGCTGCCTGCCTTCCCGGCTCCCCCTTGCCCACCCAGTGGCTGGATGCCTTCCAATGGACCAGCTTGTTCAGTTCATGGCCACTTGCCTTCCCCTCTGGTACCTGGTCCATCCAGTGGCTGCCTGACCCCCTTGTCCAGCCCAGGGCTGCGTGCCTTCCACTGCTTCCTCATGTCCAGCCGAGAACTTCCTGCTTTCCCCTGTTCCCCATTGTCAGGCCATGGATGCCAGCCTTCCTTGCTCCCACGTGTTCCCTTGTGGCCACCTGCATTCCACTGCGGCCACTTTTACCGCCTTTGGCCACCTGCCTTCCCCTGCATCCCTCTGTCAAGCCCAGGGCTGCCTGCATTCCCCGGATCCCCCTTGTCGTGCATACATGCCGGCCTTCCCCTGCACCCACTTGTCCAGCCCACAGCAACATGCCATCCCTGTTCCCCTTTGTCCAGAATGTTGCCGCCCACCTTCCCCTGCTCCCCGTGCCAGCCCAGGGTCGCCTGCCCTTTCCAGTTCCCCTTGTCCACACTGTGGCCACCACACATTCCCTATTCCCCCCTGTCCAATCCAGGTCCAGCTGAGTTCCCCTGGCCCCCTTTGTCTAGACCATGGCCTCCTGCCTTCTCTTGCTCACACTGGTCCTGCCAGTCTCTTCTTGTATTGCTCCGCACACCAGTGCCCAAACCAGAGCAGCTTGCCTTCCGGTGCTCCCCCTTGTCCAACCCAGGGCATCCTGCACTCCCCTGAACTCCCTTGTGCAGCACATGGCCGCCTGCATTTCCCCAGGTACCACTTGTGTTGGCAACGCCGGCCTACCTTCCCCTGCTCCCTTATTCTTCATGCTATGGCTGACTGCCTTCCCCTGGACTGCCTTGTCCACTCTGTATCCACCTGCATTGCCCTGCTGTCCTTGCCCAGCCTGGAGCCACCTGACTTCTGCAGGTGCCCGTTGTCCACCATATGCCTGTGTGGTTTCTCCTGGACACCTTGTCAAGGCCATTGGACCCCTGCACTCTCCGTCTCCCCTGGATCTAGTCAGTGTCCACCTTCCTTCCATGCTGTCCCTTGTGAAGCCCATGGCTTCCTGCCTTTCCCCGCTCCCCCTTGTGCAGCTCAGTCCCAAAATCCTTCCCCTGCTCGCCTTGTCCAACTAAGAGCAGCGAGACTTTCCCTCCCCCAATTTGTCCTGCCCAGGGCCATCTGACTGCCCCTGGTCTCCCTTGTCTAGTGCAGGGCCACCTGCCTTTCTCTGTTTCCCCTTGCGCAGCCTCCGGCAGCCCGCCTTCCTCAGCTCCCCATTGTCCAGCCCATGACAACCTGCCTTCCCTGCCTCAACCTCGCCCAGCCCATGACAACATGCCTTTCCCTGCTTCCTCTTGTCTGTCAGTGGATGCCTGCCTTTCCTGGCGTCCCCTGGTCCCGCCCAGTCCCGAAGCCCTCGTCCTGCTTCCCTTGTCCAGCCAAGTGCTGCCTGCCTTCCCCTGCTCCCCGTTGTCCAGGAAATGCCCGCCTGCTTTACTCTGGACACCCGTGTCCAGCCCAGGGCTGCCCGTATTCCCTGTTCCAGTTTCTCAAGCTCAGGGCTGCCTTCCTTCCCCTGCTACCACATGTCCAGCACAGAGCCACCTGCCTTACCCCGCTTCCCCTTGTCAGGCCATGTCTGTATGTCTTTCCTTGCTAGCTCTTGTCCAGCCTGCTGCCCGCTGCCATCTCCCATGCCCACTTGTCCAGCTCAGGGCTGCCTGGTTTTGCCTGCTCCCCTCTGTCCAGCCTGTGGCCACCCACCTTTATTGGTGCCCCTTCGAGGCCAGGGCCACCTGCCTATTCCTGTTCTCCTTACCTACACTGTGGCTGCCTGCCCTGCCCAGTTCCCCTTGTCCAGTATAGGTCCACCTCCATTCCCCTGCTATGCTTTGTCTACCCCGTGGCTGCCTGCCTTATCCTGCTCCCGCTTGCCCAGCCCATCTTTCCCTGCGTTCCTCAGCTCACAAGTGTCTAAGCCATGGCAGCCTGGCTTCCCCTGCTCTCCTTGCCCTGCCTGTGGCCTCCTGACTGGTCCCCCTTGTCCACCTTATGGCTGCACGCCTTCCCCTGGACACCCTTGTCCAGCCATTGGACCTCTGCATTCGTTGTCTCCTCCTTGTCAAGCCTGTGGCCACCTGCCTTCCCCTGCTGTCACTTGTGCGGCGTGCGGCTGCCCGCCTTCTCCTGCTTCCCTTGTGTAGCCAGTGGCTGGCTGCTTTTCCTTGCTCCCCTTTTTCTTGCTCCCAGCTCAGTCACAAAGTCCTTCCCCTGCTCCCCTTGTCCACCCAAGGGACACCAGCCTTCCCCTGCGCCCTGTTGTGCAGGCCATGGCAACCTGTTTTCCCCTGAACTCCATTGTCCAGCCCGTGGTCGCCTGCTTTCCCTGTTACACTTTGTCAGGCCCAGGACCACCTGCCTTCCCCTGCTACCACTTGTCCCGCTCAGGGTCGCTTGCTGTCCTCTGCTTCCCCTTGTCAAGTTATGACTGCATGTCTTTCCTTGCCACCCCTTGTCCAGCCTGCTGCCAGCTGCCTTCTCCCACTCACACTTGTCCTGCTCAAGGCTGCTGGTCTTTGTCTTCTCCCCTGTGTCCAGACAATGGCTGCCACCCTGTTCCACCTTGTCATCCCTGGGCCCCCTGCCTTCCTGTGCCACACCATGTCCACCCCATGGCCACCCCTAATCAACCTTGTCCAGCCCAGGGCTGCCTTCAGAGTGAAGGCTCTATCTTGTCCTGCCCGAGGCAGCAAGGTCAATTCCGAAGGTCCCTGCCTCGGAGACCTGAAGTCATTTCAGCCATGTGGAACAGCCTAGTGCAGTCACATCAAGGCATCCTCTAGCTGACACTAAGTGGTGTGCATTCCGGGACCCAACTGAGTGAACTCAGGAAAAGGCCTCCCGAAACATTGCCTCAATGCAACCCTTGCGCTGGAAGGAATGCAGGTACCAGTGTGGCTGCTGTCCAAGGCGTTCCAGTGTTAGCGACCAAGGCTCTCTGAAATTCCACTGCAATGCTCAATGCGTGCAAGTGTGAGAACTGGAAACAAATGAACGTCAAAGCTATTGGCGACATTAAGCCACAAGACAAGAGGAACAGTGCTTTCACGTACAGAGCTGATTGGCACTATGAAACACAGGTTTGCTTAAGCAAGCGAAGTGGATGCATGTGCTTTCGTCTCCCTGCTCTGCCTTGTCCAGCACAGTGCCGCCTGCCTTTTCCTGTTCTCCTTATCAACCCCGTGGTAGCCTGACTTGCCCAGTTCCCCTTGTCCAGTATAGGTCCACCTCCATTCCCCTGCTCTGCTTTGTCTTGCCAGTGGCTGCCTGCCTTTCCCTGCTCCCGCTTGCCCAGCCCATCTTCGCCTGCGTTCCTCAGCTCACAAGTGTCCAAGCCATGGCAGCCTGGCTTCCCCTGCTCTCCTTGCCCTGCCTGTGGCTGCCTGACTGGTCCCCCTTGTCCACCTTATGGCTGCACGCCTTACCCTGGACACCCTTGTCCAGCCATTGACCCCTGTATTCGTTGAATCGTCCGGGCCAAGCTTGTGGCCCCCTGCCTTCCCCTGCTGTCACTTGTGCAGCGCGTGGGGAACAGGGGAACACAAGAAGTTCTGGCTGGACATGAGGAAGCAGTGGAAGGCACGCAGCCCTGGGCTGGACAAGGGGGTCAGGCAGCCGCTGGATGGACCACATACCAGAGGGGAAGGCAAGTGGCCATGAACTGAACAAGCTGGTCCATTGGAAGGCATCCAGTCACTGGGTGGGCAAGGGGGAGCTGGGAATGCAGGCAGCCACTAGGTGAAAAGGGGTAGCTGGAGGAGGCATGTGGCCTCTGGCTGGACAATGAGAGTGCACATTGGAAGGAAGGCAGGCACAGTGTGGCTTCGGCTGAGCAGGGAAAGGCAGGCCGTTCCGGCCTCAGATGTGGAAGCAGGTGTAGGCAGGTTGCCATGGGCAGATCATTGAGAATCAGGGGATAGCAGGAGGCACAGGTTGGACAAGAGGGGGCGGGGGAAATCAGGAGGCGATGGGTTCAACAAAGGGGTGCAGTAGAAACCTGGTGGCCGCAGGTTGGACAAAGGGGAGCAGGGGAAGGCCGATGGCCCTGAGCTGCACAAAGGGCAATAGGAGAATCAGGTGGCCACAGGTTGGGGTCAGGTGGGCTGTTGGACATGGGCTCGACATGTGGGAGAATGGAAGACATGCATCAATGGCCTGACAAGGGGGAGCAGGTGAAGGCAGGCTTCACTCGCCTGGACAATGGCAAGCAGGTGCAGCAGGTGGCCACTGGGGGCCCAGGGGAAGCAGAGAACCTGAATGCACTGTTCCTCTTCTCGTGTGAGTGAATATTTCCTGTAGCTTCGAGGTTCGTTTGTGTTCAGTACTGACACTTCCAAGCATTGGGCATTGCAGTGGAATTTCAGAAAGGCCTGTTCGTGACACCGAAACGCTTTGGGCAGCAGCTACACAGCTCCTTGCATTCCTTCCTATGCAAGGGTTGCGATACGTGAATGTTTTGGGGGGCCTATTCCTTGGTTCACTCTGCATTTCCAGAATGCTCATAACGTGCCTGCCAGCAGATGAAGGCTATGCAATTAACTGACTGCACCAGCTTTTTCTACACATGGCGGTACTGATTTCAGTTTTCTGAGACAGAGACCTCCCCAATGGACTTTTGTGCCAATTCTGAACGAGATTTGTTAGAAGGGAGACAAACATGGTCCCTGATGCTACCCAACATGTCTTCTTCCCCAGTATCAGCAAACGCATTCAGAATGACAACTCATTCTGTTGCCGAATGCACCACATCCAGCCTTGCGACTGAGTTTGCAAACCCGCTTTAGAGGAAAACACATGCTTCCACATCGCTTGCTTCAGCAAACCTGTGTTTCGTAGCGCCAATCAGATCTGAACGTGAAAGCCCTGTTCCTCTTGTCGTGCAGCTTAATTTCCCCAGTAGTTTTGACGTCCATTTGTTTCCAGTTCTCACACTTGGAAGCATTGAGCATTGCAGTGGAATTTCAGAGAGGCTTGGTCACGAACACTGAAATGCTTTGGGCAGCAGGGACACAGCGCTTTGCATTCCTTGCTATGCGAGGGTTGTGCTAAGTAAATGGTTTAGGAGGCCTACTCCTTGGTTCACTCAGTAGTGACCAGAATGCGCATAAGTTGCCAGCCAGCGGATGAAGGCTATGCCTTGATCTGACTGCACTCGTTTTTTCCACATGGCGGTACTGATTTCAGTTTTCCGAGACAGAGACCACCCCAACTGACATTTCTGACAATTCTGAACGAGATTTGTTAGAAGGGAGACAAACACGGTCCCTGATGCCACCCAACATGTCTTCTTCCCCAGAATCAGCAAACGCGTTAGGAATGACAACTCATTCTATTGCCCACTGCACCACATGCAGCCATGAGATTGCGTTTGGAAACCTTCCGCTTTAGACGAAAGCACATGCATCCACTTCGCTTGCTTAAGCAAACCTGTGTTTCGTAGTGCCAGTCAGCTCTGTACATGAAAGCACTATTCCTCTTGTCTTGTGGCTTAATGTCGCCAATAGCTTTGACGTTCATTTGTTTCCAGTTCTCACACTTGCAAGCATTGAGCATTGCAGTGGAATTTCAGAGAGCCTTGGTCACTAACACTGGAATGCCTTGGGCAGCAGCCACACTGATACCTGCATTCCTTCCAGCGCAAGGGTTGTGCGTTAAGGCAGTGTTTCAGGAGGCCTTTTCCTCAGTTCACTCAGTTGGGTCCCGGAATGCACACAACTTAGTGTCAGCTAGAGGATGCCTTGATGTGACTGCACTAGGTTGTTCCACATAGCTGAAATGACTTCAGTTCTCCGTGACAGGGACCTTCGGAATTGACCTTGCTGCCTTGGGCAGGACAAGATATAGCCTTCACTCTGAAGGCAGCCCTGGACTGGGTAAGGTTGATTAGGGGTGGCCATGGGGTGGACATGGTGTGGTAGAGGAAGGCAGGGGGCCCAGTGATGACAAGGTGGAACAGGGTGGCAGCCATTGTCTGGACACAGGGGAGAAGACAAAAACCAGCAGCCTTGAGCAGGACAAGTGTGAGTGGGAGAAGGCAGCTGGCAGCAGGCTGGACAAGGGCGTGCAAGGAAAGACATGCAGTCATAACTTGACAAGGGGAAGCAGAGGACAGCAAGCGACCCTGAGCGGGACAAGTGGTAGCAGGGGAAGGCAGGTGGTCCTGGGCCTGACAAAGTGTAACAGTGCAAGCAGGCGACCATGGGCTGGACAATGGAGTTCAGGGGAAAACAGGTTGCCATGGCTTGGACAACAGGGTGCAGGGGAAGGCTGGTGTCCCTTGGGTGGACAAGGGGAGCAGGGGAAGGACTTCGTGACTGAGCTGGGAGCAAGAAAAAGGGGAGCAAGAAAAAGCAGCCAGCCACTGGCTACACAAGGGAAGCAGGAGAAGTCGGGCAGCCAGACGCCGCACAAGTGACAGCAGGGGAAGGCAGGTGGCCACAGGCTTGGCCCGGAGGTGACAACGAATGCAGGGTTCCAATCGTTGGACAAGGGTGTCCAGGGGAAAGCGTGCAACCATAAGGTGGACAAGCGGGACCCGTCAGGCGGCCACAGGCAGGGCAAGGAGAGCAGGGGAAGCCAGGCTGCCATGGCTTGGACTCTTGTGCGCTGAGGAACACAGGCAAAGATGGGCTGGGAAAACCGGAGCAGGAAAAGGCAGGCAGCCACGGGGTAGACAAAGCGTAGCAGGGGAATGGAGGTGGACCTATACTGGACAAGGGGAACTGGGCAAGTCAGGCAGCCACAGTGTAGGTAAGGAGAACAGGGATAGGCAGGTGGCCCTGGCCTCGAAGGGGCACCAATTAAGGTAGGTGTCCACAGGCTGGACAAAGGGGAGAAGGCAAAACCAGGCAGCCCTGAGCTGGACAAGTGGGCATGGGAGATGGCAGCGGGCAGCAGGCTGGACAAGAGCTAGCAAGGAAAGACATACAGACATGGCCTGACAAGGGGAAGCAGAGGAAGACAGGTGGCTCTCTGCTGGACATGTGGTAGCAGGGGAAGGAAGGCATCCCTAAGCTTGAGAAAGTGGAACAGGGAATACGGGCGGCCATGGGTTGGACAAGGGGGTCCAGAGTAGCGCAGGCGGGCATTTCATGGACAACGGGGAGCAGGGGAAAGCAGGTGACTCTTGGATGGACAAGGGGAGAAGGAGGAGGGTTTCGGGACTGGGCTGGACCAGGGGACGCCAGGAAAGGCAGGCATCCACTGACAGACAAGAGGAAGCAGGGAAAGGCATGTTGTCACGGGCTGGGCCAGGGGAGGCAGGGGAAGGCAGGTGGTCATGGTCTGGACAATGGGGAGTGGAGGAAGGTGGGCTGCCAGAGGCTGGAAAGGGGAAACAGGGAAAGGCAGGTGGCCCTGCGCTGGACAAGGGAGAGCAGGGGCAGTCAGATGGCCCTGGGCAAGATAAATTGGGGGAGGGAAATTCACGCAGCTCTTAGTTGGACAAGGCGAGCAGGGGAATGATTTTGGGACTGAGATGCACAAGGGGGAGTGGGGAAAGGCAGAAAGCTATGGACTTCACAAGTGACACCATGGAAGGAAGGTGGACACTGACGAGATCCATGGGAGACGGATTGTGCAGGGGTCCAATGGCTGGACAAGGTGTCCAGGAGAAACCACACAGGCATATGGTGGACAACGGGCACCTGCAGAAGTCAGGTGGCTCCAGGCTGGGCAAGGACAGCAGGGCAATGCAGGTGGATACAGAGTGGACATGGCAGTCCAGGGGAAGGCAGTCAGCCATAGCATGAAGATTAAGGGAGCAGGGGAAGGTAGGCTGGTGTTGCCAACACAAGTGGTACCTGGGGAAATGCAGGCGGCCATGTGCTGCACAAGGGAGTTCAGGGGAGTGCAGGATGCCCTGGGTTGGACAAGGGGGAGCACTGGAAGGCAAGCTGCTCTGGTTTGGGCACTGGTGTGCTGAGTAATACAGGAAGAGACTGGCAGGACCAGTGTGAGCAAGAGAAGGCAGGAGGCCATGGTCTAGACAAAGGGGGGCAGGGGAACTATGCTGGACTTGGATTGGACAGGGGGGAATAGGGAATGTGTGGCGGCCATGGTGTGGACAAGGGGAACTGAAAAGGGCAGGCGACCCTGGGCTCTCATGGGGAGAAGGGGAAGGTGGGCGGTAACATTCAGGACAAAGGGGAGCAGGGACGGCATGTTGCTGTGCGCTGGACAAGTGGGTGCATGAGAAGGCTGGCATCTATGGCCCGACGAGGGGGAACAGGGGCAAGAAGGCAGCCCTTAGCTGGACAGGTGGAAGCAGTGGAAGGCAGGCAGCCCTGGGCTTGACAAAGTGATGCAGGGGACGGCAGGTGGCCAAAGGCTGGAAAAGTGGCAGCAGTGGAATGCAGGTGGCCAAAAGGAACACGGGGAGCAAGGAAGGCTGGTATTCATGGCCTGACAATGAGGAACAGGGGAAGGCAGACAGCTCTTGGCTTGACGTGTGGAAGCAGTGGAAGACACGCAGCCCTGGGCTGGACAAGAGGGTGCACAGGAATTCAGGCAGCCACTGGATGGACCAGGGACCAGAGGGGAAGGCAAGTGGCCGTGGGATGAACAAGGTGGTCCCTGGGAAGGCGGCCAGCCACAGGGTGGGCAAGGGACAGCCGAGAAGGCAGGCAGCCACTAGCTGAAAACGGGTAGCTGGAGGAGGCATGTGGCCTCTGCCTGGACAATGGGAGTGCACATTGGAAAGAAGGCAGCCACAGTGTGGTTTTGCACATTGGAAAGAAGGCAGCCACAGTGTGGTTTTGGGTGAGTCGGGGAAGGCAGGCCGTTCCGGCCCCAGTGGTGGAAGCAGGGGTAGGCAGGTTGCCATGGGCAGATTATCGAGAATCAGGGGAAAGCAGGAGGCACAGGTTGGACAAGGTGGGGCGTGCCGGGGAAATCAGGCGGCGATGGGTTCAACAAGGGGGTGCGGTAGAAACCCGGTGGCCGCAGGTTGGAAAAAGTGAAGCAGGGGAAGGCAGATGGCCCTGAGCTGCACAAGGGGCCACAGGAGAATCAGGTGGCCACTGGCTGGATGACGGGGGTCAGGCGGGCTGGTGGACATGGGCTCGATATGTGGCAGATAGGAAGACATGCATCAGTGGCCTGAAAAGGGGAGCATGTGAAGGTAGGCGGCACTCTCATGGACAATGGAGAGCAGGGATAGCAGGAGGCCACTGGTGGCCCAGGGGGAAGAGGAGAAGGGAGGCATCAATGCGCTTCACCGGGCGATCCCGAGGAAGAAAGCTGGCCAGGTGGTGGATCAGTGGAACAGGGGAAAGTGGGTGGCCTTGGTCAGACAGCGCAGCTCTGGGTTCATTTTGCCGCATGGTTTCATCCATTTATTCAATCTAGAATGCCCAGGAAAGATGTACCTTTCCATTCTTTGCCTTGGTACTGTATTCACTTGTCAATCTGTGACTACTGTACTGGTATTATGACAGCTGATCCTTGATTTTCATACCCTGTTGTTGCAACAGACCTTTAATTTGTCACTTAAGTCCTTCAATTGTGTTTCCAAAGGTGAGTTTGGATTAAGTTAATCAGTTCATGAATACAACACAACTATTGACAGTTCATTTTGGGTAGTGTCACAACATTTGTCTGTCTGACGATTTTGCCAATATTTGAGTATTTCATCATATTTTTGTCCTTGTAAAACTGCATGGAATTTACCAAGACCAGGAAGCATAGATCATACAGGCATAATACAATTTTTAAACTTAGACATCATTAGAAATTCCTAGAAAAATACATCAAGTGAAATAATTGCATTAAAGAAAGTATATGAAACCTTGGGGAAAAATCATGTAAGAGTCTAGCTAAAAATCAAGGATCAATCTTTAATGACTCTTACAGGTTTCTTAGGGTGAAACCCTTCTATTATAATATGTGAAGACTACGATTTGGTATTTATGCTTCTAAGTTTCATATACATCTGTAACTAAAATGCTATGAAGTAGTAAATATTTCCCCTTAATACATACATAAGCTTGCCATCTAGTGGAAAAGAACCTACTGCCTTTCAAGCCTACCAATTCAGAAGGAAAGAATTCAGTTCTTGCTACTATGTTTTTCTGAGTTTTCAGAAATGGATTAGAGCAAAGAAAGACGATTTCTGGTGCTCTAGGAGACTGTGTCAGCCCTTTTCTTACAAGCACTGAGTCCAGGCTTTGGGTGGTGCTTCTACACACTTTTACCTCCTAAGTAGTACATATGGCTGCTTCCAACTGGAGGCAGGGTTAGACCTTTGAAATTTGAAAGTTTGTTTGAATATTCACTAGCAAATCAAAGACCAATTATGGAATTCCTGATGGCCCAAATTTTAACTGATAAAAATGCACGATTTCCACTAGAATAATCAGGGTTCACTGCAGAAATTATATATATGTGTAACCATTATGCTGCACACATGCAATTTGAATGTCAACTGTAACTGGAAAAAATGAATTAAGAATTAAGAAAACAAAGAAACAGTAGTCGATACACTAAAAACAAAGACATGCTTCCTTTGCTTGGAAATCCCATTTTACAATGTTACTTGAAACATCCAGTGAAAAATTTATTACATTAAGACATCTTTACTGAATTAAAAAGTGTTTTCATTTCTATTACACTGTGTAGAATCAAGCCTAAAGTATAACTTCGCAGTTATTTGTTGCTTTTCATTTTTCATTAGCAGTTTATATCTGGATTCCAACTATTTTACATGTTATACTACAATGGAAAACTATTTCCATTGTACTTCCCCCATGCATTATCATTTACAATTTTGGGTATGCATTTCCTTCCTTCCTTCTTTCTTTCTTTCTTTCTTTCTTTCTTTCTTTCTTTCTTTCTTTCTTTCTTTCTTTCTTTCTTTCTTTCTTTCTTTCTTTCTTTCTTTCTTTCTTTCTTTCCTTCCTTCCTTCCTTCCTTCCTTCCTTCCTTCCTTCCTTCCTTCTTTCTTTCTTTCTTTCTTTCTTTCTTTCTTTCTTTCTTTCTTTCTTTCTTTCTTTCTTTCTTTCTTTCTTTCTTTCATCTTTCTTTCTGTCGTTCTTTCAATTTGGGAGTTGGTGGAGGAGAACAGTGTTGGAGAATTCGGGGAGTGGAACAGTGTTGGAGAATTGGGCAAGGGGATCAGCCAAATTGTTGTCTTTCAATCGTAGTTGTGAAGGGTGCAAGAAGCTCAACTCCAAGTCGAGTTCAGCTACTCAGCTGAAGGTGCTGTGTTCAATTAGTTGCAGGTAGGCATAGCCACCATCTCATGAGGGAGTCAAACTGGCAGCATTGTTGTTAAGAGTGTGTGCACTATCATGAGCCACCCGGGCAGCAGCAGCTCTATTCAAGATGCCAAGTTCAGTTTTTAGCTTCGGGTGGGCATAGCCCACCATCTCCAACAGGAATACTTGTTAGGAGCACGTGCTCTCATCAGGTGAACCATCCTGACACCTGTTGGCAGCTCAGTGGCAGCTCACCTCGGGTGCAGTGCCACTGGCCCACATGGGAATCAAACAGGCGATCCTGCAGCTCCTAATCGAGCGAGACACTTGAACAGTACTGCTCTGCATTTTGTTAATGGTGTATTTGATGGACTGAGGTTGTTGAAATTTTGAAATCCAATTTTTCTTCTCCTCCTCTTCTTCCTCCGCCCTCTCCTCCTCCTCCTACTTCTTCTTCTTCTTCTTCTTCTTCTTCTTCTTCTTCTTCTTCTTCTTCTTCTTCTTCTTCTTCTTCTTCTTCTTCTTCTTCTTCTTCTTCTTCTTCTTCTTCTTTTTCTTCTTCTTCTTCTCCTTCTCCTTCTCGTTCTCCTTCTTTATTTTTTTTATTTTTGGTTAGTGCTTTCTGTGTCCTAAAAGAATATTGCCTATTCAAAGGTTAAAAATCAAGTAAACTGTGTATTCCTCTTCTCTTATTTTTCGTTTGAGGGCAGTGTCACTGGCCCTAATATGTGGGATGTAACCGGGGCCAATGGCTTCCCAAGCCAGCGCTTAACCACCACGCCACTCGGCCAGCCCTAGGATATAACATTATGATGTAAAAGTGTGAACATCTGTCCAGCCTACTGGCTCAGTTGGTTAAGAGTTGGCATAGAGCACATGCTGTGAGCTACAGGGACACTAGTTTGATTGCCATACGGGGCAGTGAATGCTGCGTCTGAGCAGAGCTAACACTGAGCTGCCAAAGAGAGGCAGGATGGCTCAGGTGGTATAACAACAAGATTGCCTGTTCAATGGTGGGCTCTGCCCACCCGCAACTAAAGATTGAACTCAACACCTTGAGCTGAGCTGCCGTCCGGATTTGCTCAGTGGATAGGTCATGCACGGATCACAACAAGGCAACTGTTTTGACTCCCACATAGGGCGGTCGCTATGCCAACCGGCAAATGGGATGGAACACAGCACTTTAAGCTTAGGGGACATGAGCTCCAAACGCGAAGCCAGACGGCGACTGGCACCCTCCACAATGAAGATTGAAGGACAAAATTTGGCTGGTCCCCTCCACCAATTCCCCAACTGTTCCCCCCCCTAACCTTAAACCTAGCCTGAGCCCCAACCCTAGCCCTAGCGCTCACACTAGCCCTAACCAAAACCTAGCCCTAGTCCTAGCCATGGCACCTAGCCTGAGCCCTAAACCTAGCACTAGCCCTAACCCGAGCCCTACCTCTAACCCTAAACCTCACCCTAACCCTGGTCCTAACCCTAACCCTCACCGTAAACCTAAACCTAGCCCTAATCCTAGCCCTAGCCTTTGCCCTAACACTAACCCTAACCCTAAACCTAAACCTAACCTAGCCCTAACACTAAATCTAACCCTAACGATAACCCTAGCCATAGCCCTAGCCCTAGCTCTATCCCGAACACTAGCCTTAGCCCTAAACCGAACAATTTCCCTAGCCTTAAGCATAGCCCTAGCACTAGCCCTAATGCTAACCCTAACCATAACTGTAACCCTAGCCATAGACGTAACCATTGCACTAGACCTAGACCTAATTCTAGCCCTAACCCTAGCCCTAGCCCTAGCCCTAAACGTAGACCTAGACCTAAACCTAGCCCTAGCCCTAGCCTTAGTCCTAAACCTAACCATAACCCTAACACTAACTGTAACGGTAGCCCTAGCCGTAACCGTAGCTCGATCCCTAGAACTATGCCTAGCCCTACCCTATCCCTAACCCTAAACCAAGCCCTAGTCCTAGACCTTGCCGCAGCCCTAATCCTAGCCCTAGAACTAACCATAGCACTAGCCCTGTCCCGAGACATAACCCTAACCATAATCCTAACACTAAACCTAGCCCTAGCCCTAACCCTAATACTAGCCCTGACCCTAGACCTAGACCTAGCCCTAACCCTAACCCAGCCATAGCCCTTGCCCTAGACTTAACCCTATACCTAGGCATAGTCCTAAACCTAACCCTATCCCTAACACTAACCTTAACCTTAGCCCTAATACCTAAACCTAACCCTAACCCTAAACCTAATCCTAGCCTTAAGCTTAGCACTAACCCTAGCCCTAACCCTAACTCTAACCCTAACCCAAAACCTAACCCTAACCCTAGCCCAACCCTAACCCTAGCCCTAGCCCTAGCCCTAGCCCTAAATCTAACCCTATCACTAACCCTAGCCTTAATCCAAATTGTAGCCCTTGTCCTAGCCCTAGCCCTAGCATTAACCCTAACCCTAACCCGAAACCTCACACTAGCCATAACCCTAACCCTAACCCTAAAGCGATTTCTTACCCTCACCCTAAGCCTAACACTACACCTAGCCCTAGTCCTAACCCTAGCACTAGCCCTAGCCCTAACCCTAACCATAGCCCTAACCCTAGTCTTAGCGCTATCCATAAACATAGGCCTTTACCTAGCCCTAGCCCTAGCCCTAGCCCTAAATTTAACCCTAACCCTTACCCTAAACCGAACACTACCATAGCCCTAACCGTAGCCCTAACCCTAACCCTAGCCCTAACCCTGTCCTATTCCTAACCTTAGCCCTAGTCCTAGCCCTAGCCCTAGCCAGAGCACTGACCCTAGCACTAGCCCTAGCCCTAATGCTAGCCATAGCCCCAGCACTAACCCTAACCCTAGACATAGCCCTCGTCAAAATTCTTCTTCATGGCTGAGCCTAAGGGCTTGGGAATCCCCTCAGCACTCACTAGTAATTCAGTCTCCTGAGCCCAGCAACAGTAGACTCTAGAGTAGCTAACTAGTCTCCCCACAATATCCCAGCAGGGCAGTGAGGCAGTTTAGAATCTCTCAGCTCACAATGGCTATAACCAAGCAATGGTGCAAGGCTCAGAACTCATGTCACTGCGAATGTCACAGAGGCCTTGTGGCCAAGGGCAAGGGCTCCCAAGCTCAAGAACATGGCCCAGGCCTCTGAAATCTCAGGTTGCTTGTGGGCACCTTAGGGTTCATTTTGCCTCATGACTTCATCCATTTATTCAATCTAGAATGCCCAGGAAAGATGTAACTTTCCTTTCTTTGCCTTGTTACTGTATTCACTTGTCAATTTGTGACTACTGTACCGGTATTATGACAGCTGATCCTTGATTTTCATACCCTGTTGTTGCAACCCACCTTCAATTTGTCACTTAAGTCCTTCAATTGTCTTTCCAAAGGTGAGTTTGGATTAAGTTAATCAGTTCATGAATACAACACTACTATTGACAGTACATTTTGGGCAGTGTCACAACATTTGTCTGTCTGACGATTTTGCCAATATTTGAGTATTTCATCATATTTTTGTCCTTATAAAACTGCATGGAATTTACCAAGACAAGGAAGCATAGATTGTACAGGCATAATACAATTTTTAAACTTAGACATCATTAGAAATTCCTAGAAAAATACATCAAGTGAAATAATTGCATTAAAGAAAGTATATGAAACGTTGGGGAAAAATCATGGAAGAGTCTAGCTAAAAATCAAGGATCAATCTTTAATGACTCTTACAGGTTTCTTAGGGTGAAACCCTTCTATTATAATATGTGAAGACTACGATTTGGTATTTATGCTTCTAAGTTTCATATACATCTGTAACCAAAATGCTATGAAGTAGTAAATATTTCCCCTTAATACATACATAAGCTTGCCATCTAGTTGAAAAGAACCTACTGCCTTTCAAGCCTACCAATTCAGAAGGAAATAATTCAGTTCTTGCTACTATGTTTTTCTGAGTTTTCAGAAATGGATTAGAGCAAAGAAAGACAATTTCTGGTGCTCTAGGAGACTGTGTCAGCCCTTTTCTTACAAGCACTGAGTCCAGGCTTTGGGTGGTGCTTCTACACACTTTTACCTCCTAAGTAGTACATATGGCTGCTTCCAACTGGAGGCAGGGTTAGACCTTTGAAATTTGAAAGTTTGTTTGAATATTCACTAGCAAATCAAAGACCAATTATGGAATTCCTGATGGCCCAAATTTTAACTGATAAAAATGCACGATTTCCACTAGAATAATCAGGGTTCACTGCAGAAATTATATATATGTGTAACCATTATGCTGCACACATGCAATTTGAATGTCAACTGTAACTGGAAAAAATGAATTAAGAATTAAGAAAACAAAGAAACAGTAGTCGATACACTAAAAACAAAGACATGCTTCCTTTGCTTGGAAATCCCATTTTACAATGTTACTTGAAACATCCAGTGAAAAATTTATTACATTAAGACATCTTTACTGAATTAAAAAGTGTTTTCATTTCTATTACACTGTGTAGAATCAAGCCTAAAGTATAACTTTGCAGTTATTTGTTGCTTTTCATTTTTCATTAGCAGTTTATGTCTGGATTCCAACTATTTTACATGTTATACTACAATGGAAAACTATTTCCATTGTACTTCCCCCATGCATTATCATTTACAATTTTGGGTATGCATTTCCTTCCTTCCTTCTTTCTTTCTTTCTTTCTTTCTTTCTTTCTTTCTTTCTTTCTTTCTTTCTTTCTTTCTTTCTTTCTTTCTTTCTTTCTTTCTTTCTTTCCTTCCTTCCTTCCTTCCTTCCTTCCTTCCTTCCTTCCTTCCTTCCTTCTTTCTTTCTTTCTTTCTTTCTTTCTTTCTTTCTTTCTTTCTTTCTTTCTTTCTTTCTTTCTTTCTTTCTTTCTTTCATCTTTCTTTCTGTCGTTCTTTCAATTTGGGAGTTGGTGGAGGAGAACAGTGTTGGAGAATTCGGGGAGTGGAACAGTGTTGGAGAATTGGGCAAGGGGAACAGCCAAATTGTTGTCTTTCAATGGTAGTTGTGAAGGGTGCAACAAGCTCAGCTACAAGTCGAGTTCAGCTTCACAGCTCAAGGTGCTGTGTTCTATTAATTGCAGTTAAGCATAGCCACCATCTCATGAGGGAGTCAAACTGGCAGCCTTGTTGTTAAGAGTGTGTGCACTATCATGAGCCACCCGGGCAGCAGCAGCTCTATTCAAGATGCCAAGTTCAGTATTTAGCTTCGGGTGGGCATAGCCCACCATCTCCAACAGGCATACTTGTTAGGAGCACGTGCTCTCATCAGGTGAACCATCCTGACACCTGTTGGCAGCTCAGTGGCAGCTCACCTCGGGTGCAGTGCCACTGGCCCACATGGGAATCAAACAGGCGATCCTGCAGCTCCTAACCAAGCGAGACACTTGAACAGTACTGCTCTGCATTTTGTTAATGGTGTATTTGATGGACTGAGGTTGTTAAAATTTTGAAATCCAATTTTTCTTCTCCTCCTCTTCTTCCTCCGCCCTCTCCTCCTCCTCCTACTTCTTCTTCTTCTTCTTCTTCTTCTTCTTCTTCTTCTTCTTCTTCTTCTTCTTCTTCTTCTTCTTCTTCTTCTTCTTCTTCTTCTTCTTCTTCTTCTTCTTCTCCTTCTCCTTCTCCTTCTTTATTTTTTTTATTTTTGGTTAGTGCTTTCTGTGTCCTAAGAGAATATTGCCTATTCATAGGTTAAAAATCAAGTAAACTGTGTATTCCTCTTCTCTTATTTTTCGTTTGAGGGCAGTGTCACTGGCCCTAATATGTGGGATGTAACCGGGGCCAATGGCTTCCCAAGCCAGCGCTTAACCACCACGCCACTCGGCCAGCCCTAGGATATAACATTATGATGTAGAAGTGTGAACATCTGTCCAGCCTACTGGCTCAGTTGGTTAAGAGTTGGCATAGAGCACATGCTCTGAGCTACAGGGACACCAGTTTGATTCCCATACAGGGCAGTGAATGCTGCGTCTGAGCAGAGCTAACACTGAGCTGCCAAAGAGTGGCAGGATTGCTCAGCTGGTATAACAACAAGATTGCCTGTTCAATGGTGGGCTCTGCCCACCCGTAACTAAAGATTGAACTCGACACCTTGAGCTGAGCTGCCGACCGGATTTGCTCAGTGGATAGGTCATGCACGGTTCACAACAAGGCTGCTGTTTTGACTCCCACATAGGGCGGTCGCTATGCCAACCGGCAAATGGGATGGAACACAGCACTTTAAGCTTAGGGGACATGAGCTCCGAACGTGAAGCTAGACGGCGACTGGCACCCTCCACAATGAAGATTGAAGGACAAAATTTGGCTGGTCCCCTCCCCCAATTCCCCAACTGTTCCCCTCCCTAACCTTAAACCTAGCCTGATCCCCAACCCTAGCCCTAGCGCTCACACTAGCCCTAACCAAAACCTAGCCCTAGTCCTAGCCATGGCACCTAGCCTGAGCCCTAAACCTAGCACTAGCCCTAACCCGAGCCCTACCTCTAACCCTAAACCTCACCCTAACCCTGGTCCTAACCCTAACCCACACCATAAACCTAAACCTAGCCCTAATCCTAGCCCTAGCCTTTGCCCTAACACTAACCCTAACCCTAAACCTAAACCTAGCCTAGCCCTAACACTAAATCTAACCCTAACGATAACCCTAGCCATAGCCCTAGCCCTAGCTCTATCCCGAACACTAGCCTTAGCCCTAAACCGAACAATTTCCCTAGCCTTAAGCATAGCCCTAGCACTAGCCCTAATGCTAACCCTAACCATAACTGTAACCCTAGCCATAGACGTAACCATTGCACTAGACCTAGACCTAATTCTAGCCCTAACCCTAGCCCTAGCCCTAGCCCTAAACGTAGACCTAGACCTAAACCTAGCCCTAGCCCTAGCCTTAGTCCTAAACCTAACCATAACCCTAACACTAACTGTAACTGTAGCCCTAGCCCTAACCGTAGCCCGATCCCTAGACCTATGCCTAGCCCTACCCTATCCCTAACCCTAAAACTAGCCCTAGTCCTAGACCTTGCCCCAGCCCTAATCCTAGCCCTAGAACTAACCATAGCACTAGCCCTGTCCCGAGACATAACCCTAACCGTAACCCTAACACTAAACCTAGCCCTAGCCCTAACCCTAATACTAGCCCTGACCCTAGACCTAGACCTAGCCCTAACCCTAACCCAGCCATAGCCCTTGCCCTAGACTTATCCCTATACCTAGGCATAGTCCTAAACCTAACCCTGTCCCTAACACTAACCTTAACCTTAGCCCTAATACCTAAACCTAACCCTAACCCTAAACCTAATCCTAGCCTTAAGCTTAGCACTAACCCTAGCCCTAACCCTAACTCTAACCCTAACCCAAAACCTAACCCTAACCCTAGCCCAACCCTAACCCTAGCCCTAGCCCTAGCCCTAGCCCTAAATCTAACCCTATCACTAACCCTAGCCTTAATCCAAATTGTAGCCCTTGTCCTAGCCCTAGCCCTAGCATTAACCCTAACCCTAACCCTAAACCTCACACTAGCCATAACCCTAACCCTAACCCTAAAGCGATCTCTAACCCTCACCCTAACCCTAACACTACACCTAGCCCTAGTCCTAACCCTAGCACTAGCCCTAGCCCTAACCCTAACCATAGCCCTAACCCTAGTCTTAGCCCTATCCATAAACATAGGCCTTTACCTAGCCCTAGCCCTAGCCCTAGCCCTAAATTTAACCCTAACCCTTACCCTAAACCGAACACTACCATAGCCCTAACCGTAGCCCTAACCCTAACCCTAGCCCTAACCCTGTCCTATTCCTAACCTTAGCCCTAGTCCTAGCCCTAGCCCTAGCCAGAGCACTGACCCTAGCACTAGCCCTAGCCCTAATGCTAGCCATAGCCCCAGCACTAACCCTAACCCTAGACATAGCCCTCGTCAAAATTCTTCTTCATGGCTGAGCCTAAGGGCTTGGGAATCCCCTCAGCACTCACTAGTAATTCAGTCTCCTGAGCCCAGCAACAGTAGACTCTAGAGTAGCTAACTAGTCTCCCCACAATATCCCAGCAGGGCAGTGAGGCAGTTTAGAATCTCTCAGCTCACAATGGCTGTAACCAAGCAATGGTGCAAGGCTCAGAACTCATGTCACTGCGCATGTCACAGAGGCCTTGTGGCCAAGGGCAAGGGCACCCAAGCTCAAGAACATGGCCCAGGCGTCTGAAATCTCAGGTTGCTTGTGGGCAGCTTTGGGTTCATTTTGCCTCATGACTTCATCCATTTATTCAATCTAGAATGCCCAGGAAAGATGTAACTTTCCTTTCTTTGCCTTGTTACAGTATTCACTTGTCAATTTGTGACGACTGTACCGGTATTATGACAGCTGATCCTTGATTTTCATACCCTGTTGTTGCAACCCACCTTCAATTTGTCACTTAAGTCCTTCAATTGTCTTTCCAAAGGTGAGTTTGGATTAAGTTAATCAGTTCATGAATACAACACTACTATTGACAGTACATTTTGGGCAGTGTCACAACATTTGTCTGTCTGACGATTTTGCCAATATTTGAGTATTTCATCATATTTTTGTCCTTGTAAAACTGCATGGAATTTACCAAGACCAGGAAGCATAGATCATACAGGCATAATACAATTTTTAAACTTAGACATCATTAGAAATTCCTAGAAAAACACATCAAGTGAAATAATTGCATTAAAGAAAGTATATGAAACCTTGGGGAAAAATCATGGAAGAGTCTAGCTAAAAATCAAGGATCAATCTTTAATGACTCTTACAGGTTTCTTAGGGTGAAACCCTTCTATTATAATATGTGAAGACTACGATTTGGTATTTATGCTTCTAAGTTTCATATACATCTGTAACTAAAATGCTATGAAGTAGTAAATATTTCCCCTTAATACATACATAAGCTTGCCATCTAGTTGAAAAGAACCTACTGCCTTTCAAGCCTACCAATTCAGAAGGAAAGAATTCAGTTCTTGCTACTATGTTTTTCTGAGTTTTCAGAAATGGATTAGAGCAAAGAAAGACGATTTCTGGTGCTCTAGGAGACTGTGTCAGCCCTTTTCTTACAAGCACTGAGTCCAGGCTTTGGGTGGTGCTTCTACACACTTTTACCTCCTAAGTAGTACATATGGCTGCTTCCAACTGGAGGCAGGGTTAGACCTTTGAAATTTGAAGGTTTGTTTGAATATTCACTAGCAAATCAAAGACCAATTATGGAATTCCTGATGGCCCAAATTTTAACTGATAAAAATGCACGATTTCCACTAGAATAATCAGGGTTCACTGCAGAAATTATATATATGTGTAACCATTATGCTGCACACATGCAATTTGAATGTCAACTGTAACTGGAAAAAATGAATTAAGAATTAAGAAAACAAAGAAACAGTAGTCGATACACTAAAAACAAAGACATGCTTCCTTTGCTTGGAAATCCCATTTTACAATGTTATTTGAAACATCCAGTGAAAAATTCATTACATTAAGATACCTTTACTGAATTAAAAAGTGTTTTCATTTCTATTACACTGTGTAGAATCAAGCATAAAGTATAACTTTGCAGTTATTTGTTCCTTTTCATTTTTCATTAGCAGTTTATGTCTGAATTCCAACTATTTTACATGTTATACTACAATGGAAAACTATTTTCATTGTACTTCCCCCATGCATTATCATTTACAATTTTGGCTATGCATTTCCTTTCTTCTTTCTTTCTTCCTTTCTCTTTCTTTCTTTCTTTCTTTCTTTCTTTCTTTCTTTCTTTCTTTCTTTCTTTCTTTCTTTCTTTCTTTCTTTCTTTCTTTCTTTCTTTCTTTCTTTCTTTCTTTCTGTCTTTCTTTCAATTTGGGAGTTGAGGGAGGAGAACAGGGTTGGAGAATTCGGGGAGTGGAACAGTGTTGGGGAATTGGGCAAGGGGAACAGCCAAATTGTTGTCTTTCAATCGTAGTTGTGAAGGGCGCAACAAGCTCAGCTCCAAGTCGAGTTCAGCTACTCAGCTCAAGGTGCTGTGTTCAATTAGTTGCAGGTAGGCATAGCCACCATCTCATGAGGGAGTCAAACTGGCAGCCTTGTTGTTAAGAATGTGTGCTCTATCATGAGCCACCGGGGCTGCAGCAGCTCAATTCAAGGTGCCAAGTTCAGTATATAGCTTCGGGTGGGCATAGCCCACCATCTCCAACAGGCATACTTGTTGTTAGGAACACGTGCTCTCACCAGCTGAACCATCCTTCCACCTGTTGGCAGCTCACCTCGGGTGCAGTGCCACTGGCCCACATGGGCATCAAACAGGAGATCCTGGAGCACCTAACCAAGTGAGAAACTTGAACAGTATTGCTCTGCATTTTCTTAATGGTGTATTTAATGGACTGAGGTTGTTAAAATTTTGAAATCCAATTTTTCTCCTCCTCTTCCTCCTCCTCCTCCTCCTCCTCCTCCTCCTCTTTCTTCTTCTTTGTCGTCGTCTTCTTCTTCTTCTTCTTCTTCTCCTTCTCCTTCTTCTTCTTCCCCTTCTCCTTCTCCTTCTTCTTTATTTTGTTATTATTGGTTAGTGCTGTCTGTGTCCTAAGAGAATATTGCCTATTCCTAGATTAAAAATCAAGTAATCTGTGTATTCCTCTTCTCTTTTTTTTGTTTGAGGGCAGTGTCACTTGCCCTAATATGTGGGACGTAACCGGGGCCAATGGCTTCCCAAGCCAGCGCTTAACCACCACGCCACTCGGCCAGCCCTAGGATATAACATTATGATGTAAAAGTGTGAACATCTATCCAGCCTGCTGGCTCAGTTGGTTAGGAGTTGGCATAGAGCACATGCTCTGAGCTACAGGGACACCAGTTTGATTCCCATACAGGGCAGTGAATGCTGTGCCTGAGCAGAGCTAACACTGAGCTGCCAAAGAGTGGCAGGATGGCTCAGCTGGTATAACAACAAGATTGCCTGTTCAATGGTGGGCTTTGCCCACCCGCAACTAAAGATTGAACTCGACACCTTGAGCTGAGCTGCCGTCCGGATTTGCTCAGTGGATAGGGCATGCACGCTTCACAACAAGGCTGCTGGGTTTTGACTCCCACATAGGGCGATCGCTACGCCAACCGGCAAATGGAATGGAACACAGCACTTTAAGCTTAGGGGACATGAGCTCCCAACGGGAAGCCAGACGGTGACTTGCACCCTCCACAATGAAGATTGAAGGACAAAATTTGGCTGGTCAGCTCCCCCAATTCCCCAACTGTTCCCCTACCTAACCTTAAGCCTAGCCTGAGCCCCAACGCTAGCCCTAGCGCTCGCAATAGCCCTAACCATAAACCTAGCCCTAGTCCTAGCCATGGCCCTAGCCTGAGCCCTAAATCTAGCACTAGCCCTAAACTGAGCCCTAACTCTAACCCTAAACCTAATCCTAACCCTGGTCCTAACCCTAACCCTCACCCTAAACCTAAACCTAACCCTAATCCTAGCCCTAGCCTTTGCCCTAACACTAACCCTAACCCTAAACCTAAACATAGCCTAGCCCTAACACTAAACCTAACCCTAACGATAACCCTAGCCGTAGCCCTAGCCCTAGCTCTATCCCGAACACTAGCCTTAGCCCTAAACCGAACAATTTCCCTCGCCTTAAGCGTAGCCCTAGCACTAGCCCTAATCCTAACCCTAACCATACCACTAACCCTAGCCATAGACCTAACCCTTGCACTAGACCTAGACCTAACTCTAACCCTAACCCTAGCCCTAGCCCTAGCCCTAAACGTAGACCTAGACCTAAACCTAGCCCTAGCCCTAGCCTTAGTCCTAAACCTAACCTTAACCCTAACACTAACTGTAACTGTAGCCCTAGCCCTAACCGTAGCCAGATCCCTTGACCTATGCCTAGCCCTACCCTATCCCTAACCCTAACCCTAGCCGGAGTCCTAGACCTTGCCCCAGCACTAATCCTTGCCCTAGAACTAACCATAGCACTAGCCCTGTCCAGAGACATAACCCTAACCATAACCCTAACACTAAACCTAGCCATAGCCCTAACCCTAATATTAGCCCTGACCCTAGATCTAGACTTAGCCCTAACGCTAACCCAGCCCTAGCCCTAGCCCTAGATGTAACCGTATATCTAGCCATAGTCCTAAACCTAACCCTAATCGTAGCACTAACCTTAACCCTAGCCCTAAACCTAAACCTAAACCTTACCCTAAACCTAATCCTAGCCTTAAGCTTAGCACTAGCCCTAGCCCTAACACTAACCCTAGCTATCGTCCTAGCACTGGACCAGCCCTTGCCCTAACCTTAACTCTAACCTTAACCCTAAAGCTAACCCTAACCCTAGGCCTGGCCCTAACCCTATCCCTAGCCCTAGCCCTAAATCTAACCCTAACTCTAACCCTAGTCGTTGCCCAAAACGTTGCCCTTGTCCTAGCCCTAGCCCTAGCATTAACCCTAACCCTAACCCTAAACCTCACACTAGCCATAGCCCTAACCCTAACCCTAAACCTATCTCTAACCCTCACCCTAACCCTAACACTAAACCTAGCCCTAGTCCTAACCCTAGCACTGCCCTAGCCCTAAGCCTAACCATAGCCCTAACCCTAGTCTTAGCCCTATCCATAACCATAGGCTTTACCTAGCCCTAGCCCTAGCCCTAGCCCTAAATTTAACCCTAACCCTTACCCTAAACCGAACACTACCATAGCCCTAACCGTAGCCCTAACCCTAGCCCTAGCCCTAACCCTGTCCTATTCCCAACCTTAGCCCTAGTCCTAACCCTAGCCCCATCCCAGAGTCACTGACCCTAGCCCTAGCCAGAGCCCTAGCCCTAATGCTAGCCATAGCCCCAGCACCAACCCTAACCCTAGACCTAGCCCTCGTCAAAATTCTTCTTCATGGCTGAGCCTAAGGGCTTGGGAATCCCCTCAGCACTCACTAGTAATTCAGTCTCCTGAGCCCAGCAACAGTAGACTCTAGAGTAGCTAACTAATCTCCCCACAATATCCCAGCAGGGCAGTGAGGCAGTTTAGAATCTCTCAGCTCACAATGGCTGTAACCAAGCAATGGTGCAAGGCTCAGAAGTGATGTCACTGCGCATGTCACAGAGGCCTTGTGGCCAAGGGCAAGGGCACCCAAGCTCAAGAACATGGCCCAGGCGTCTGAAATCTCAGGTTGCCTGTGGGCAGCTCTGGGTTCATTTTGCCTCATGATTTCATCCATTTATTCAATCTAGAATGCCCAGGAAAGATGTACCTTTCCATTCTTTGCCTTGGTACTGTATTCACTTGTCAATTTCTGGCTGTTGTACTGGTATTATGACAGCTGATCCTTGATTTTAATACCCTGTTGTTGCAACTCTCGTTTAATTTGTCACTTAAGTCCTTCAATTGTCTTTCCAAAGGTGAGTTTGGATTAAGTTAATCAGTTCATGAATACAACACTACTAATGACATTACATTTTGGGCAGTGTCACAACATTTGTCTGTCTGACGATTTTGCCAATATTTGAGTATTTCATCATATTTTTGTCCTTATAAAACTGCATGGAATTTACGAACACCAAGAAGTATAGATCATAGAGGCATAAAATAATTTTTAAACTTAGACATCATTAGAAATTCCTGGAAAAATACATCAAGTGAAATAATTGAATTAAAGAAAGTATATGAAACCTTGGGGAAAAATCATGGAAGAGTCTAGCTAAAAATCAAGGATCAATCTTTAATGACTCTTACAGCTTTCTTAGGGTGAAACCCTTATGTTAAAATACGTGAAGACTACGATTTGGTATTTATGCTTCTAAGTTTCATATACATCTGTAACTAAAATGCTATGAAGTAGTAAATATTTCCCCTTAATACATACATAAGCTTGCCATCTAGTGGAAAAGAACCTACTGCCTTTCAAGCCTACCAATTCAGAAGGAAAGAATTCAGTTCTTGCTACTATGTTTTTCTGAGTTTTCAGAAATGGCTTAGAGCAAAGAAAGACGATTTCTGGTGCTCTAGGAGACTGTGTCAGCCCTTTTCTTACAAGCACTGAGTCCAGGCTTTAGGTTGTGCTTCTACACACTTTTACCTCCTAAGGAGTACATATAGCTGCTTCCAAGTGGAGGCACGGTTAGACCTTTGAAATTTGAAGGTTTGTTTGAATATTCACTAGCAAATCAAAGACCAATTATGGAATTCCTGATGGCCCAAATTTTAACTGATAAAAATGCACGATTTCCACTAGAATAATCGGGGTTCACTGCAGAAATTATATATATGTGTAAACATTATGCTGCACACATGCAATTTGAATGTCAACTGTAACTCGAAAAAGTGAATTAAGAATTAAGAAAACAAAGAAACAGTAGTCAATACACTAAAAACAAAGACATGCTTCCTTTGCTTGGAAATCCCATTTTACAATGTTATTTGAAACATCCAGTGAAAAATTCATTACATTAAGATATCTTTGCTGAATTAAAAAGTGTTTTCATTTCTATTACACTGTGTAGAATCAAGCATAAAGTATAACTTTGCAGTTATTTGTTGCTTTTCATTTTTCATTAGCAGTTTATGTCTGGATTCCAACTATTTTACATGTTATACTACAATGGAAAACTATTTCCATTGTTCTTCCCCCATGCATTATCATTTACAATTTTGGCTATGCATTTCCTTTCTTTCTTTTTTTCTTTCTTCCTTCCTTCCTTCCTTCCTTCCTTCCTTCCTTCCTTCCTTCCTTCCTTCCTTCCTTCCTTCCTTCCTTTCTTTCTTTCTTTCTTTCTTTCTTTCTTTCTTTCTTTCTTTCTTTCTTTCTTTCTTTTTTTTCTGTATTTCTGTCTTTCTTTCAATTTGGGAGTTGTGGGAGGAGAACAGTGTTGGAGAATTTGGGGAGTGGAATAGTGTTGGGGAATTGGGCAAGGGGAACAGCCAAATTGTTGTCTTTCAATCGTAGTTGTGAAGGGCGCAACAAGCTCAGCTCCAAGTCAAGTTCAGCTACTCAACTCAAGGTCCTGTGTTCAATTAGTTGCAGGTAGGCATAGCCACCATCTCATAAGGGAGTCAAACCAGCAGCCTTGTTGTTAAGAATGTGTGCTCTATCATGAGCCACCCGGGCAGCAGCAACGTGCCAGGTCCAGTATTTAGCTTTGGGTGGGCATAGCCCACCATCTCCAACAGGCATACTTGTTGTTAGGAGCACGTGCTCTCACCAGCTGAACCATCCTGACACTTGTTGGAAGCTCAGTGGCAGCTCACCTCGGGTGCAGTGCCACTGGACCACATGGGCATCAAACAGGCGATCCTGGAGCTCCTAACCAAGCGAGACACTTGAACAGTACTGCTGTGCATTTTCTTAATGGTGTATTTGATGGACTGAGGTTGTTAAAATTTTGAAATCCAATTTTTTTTCTCCTCCTCCTTGTCCTCCTCCTCTTTCTTCTTCTTCTTTTTCTTCTTCTTCTTCTTCTTCTTCTTCTTCTTCTTCTTCTTCTTCTTCTTCTTCTTCTTCTTCTTCTTCTTCTTCTTCTTCTTCTTCTTCCTCTTCCCCTTCCCCTTCCCCTTCTCCTTCTCCTTCTCCTTCTCCTTCTCCTTCTCCTTCTCCTTATTCTTTTTTTTTTATTATTGGTTAGTGCTTTCTGTGTCCTAAGAGAATATTGCCTATTCATAGATTAAAAATCAAGTAATCTGTGTATTCCTCTTCTCTTTTTCTTGTTTGAGGGCAGTGTCACTGGCCCGAATATGTGGGACGTAACCGGAGCCAATGTCTTCCCAAGCCAGCGCTTAACCACCACGCCACTCGGCCAGCCCTAGGATATAACATTATGATGGAAAAGTGTGAAACATCTGTCCAGCCTACTGGCTCAGTTGGTTAGGAGTTGGCATAGAGCACATGCTCTGAGCTACCGGGACACCAGTTTGATTCCCATACGGGGCAGTGAATGCTGCACCTGAGCAGAGCTAACACTGAGCTGCCAAAGAGTGGCAGGATGGCTCAGCTGGTATAACAACAAGATTGCCTGTTCAATGGTGAGCTCTGCCCACCCGCAACTAAAGATTGAACTTAACACCTTGAGCTGAGCTGCCATCCGGATTTGCTCAGTGCATAGGGCATGCACGCTTAACAGCAAGGCTGCTGGGATTTCACTCACACATAGGGCGGTCGCGACGCCAACCGGCAAATGGGATGGAACACAGCACTTTAAGCTTAGGGGACATGAGCTCCCAACGGGAAGGCAGACGGCGACTGGCACCCTCCACAATGAAGATTGAAGGACAAAATTTGGCTGGTCCCCTCCCCCAATTCCCCAACTGTTCCCCTCCCTAACCTTAAACCTAGCCTCAGCCCCAACCCTAGACCTAGCGGTCGCACTAGGCCTAACCATAAATCTAGCCCTAGTCCTATCCATAGCACTAGCCTGAGCCCTAAACCTAGCGTTAGCCCTAACCCGAGCCCTAGCTCTAACGCTAAACCTAACCCTAACGCTGGTCCTAACCCTAACCCTCACCCTAAACCTAAACCTAGCCGTAATCATAGCCCTAGCCTTTGCCCTAACACTAACCCTAACCTTAAACCTAAACCTAGCCTAGTCCTAACACTAAACCTAACCCTAACGATAACCCTAGCCGTTGCCCTAGCCCTAGCCCTATCCCGAACACTAGCCTTTGCCCTAAACCGAACTATTTCCCTAGCCTTAAGCGTAACCCTAGCACTAGCCCTAATCCTAACCCTAACCATAAACCTAACCCTAGCCATAGACCTAACCCTTGCACTAGACCTAGACCTACCTCTAACCCTAACCCTAGCCCTAGCCCTAGCCCTAAACGAAGACCTAGACCTAAACCTAGCCCTAGCCCTAGCCTTAGTTCTAAACCTAACAACAACCCTAACACTAACTGTAACTGTAGCCCTAGCCCTAACCGTAGCCAGATCCCTAGACCTATGCCTAGCCCTACCCTATCCCTAAGCCTAACCCTAGCCCTAGTCCTAGACCTTGCCCGAGCCCTAATCCTAGCCCTAGAACTAACCATAGCACTAGCCCTGTCCCGAGACATAACCCTAACCGTAACCCTAACACTAAACCTAGCCCTAGCCCTAACCCTAATATTAGCCCTGACCCTAGACCTAGACGTAGCCCTAACCCTAACACAGCCGTAGCGGTTGCCCTAGACTTAACCGTATACCTAGCCATAGTCCTAAACCTAACCCTATCCCTAACACTAACCTTAACCCTAGCCCTAAACCTAAACCTAACCCTAACCCTAAACCTAATCCTAGCCTTAAGCTTAGCACTAGCCCTAGCCCTAATACTAACCCTAGCTATCGTCCTAGCCCTGGTCTAGCCCTAGCCCTAACCTTAACTCTAACCCTAACTGTAAACCTAACCCTAACCCTAGCCCTAGCCCTAACCCTAGCCCTAGCCCTAGCCCTAAACCTAACCCTAACACTAACCCTAGCCTTAACCCAAAACGTAGCCCTTGTCCTAGCCCTAGCCCTAGCATTAACCCTAACCCTAACCCTAACCCTAAACCTGACACTAGCCATAGCCCTAACCCTAAACCTAAACCTATCTCTAACCCTCACCCTAACCCTAACACTAACCCTAGCCCTAGTCCTAACCCTAGCACTAGCCCTAGCCCTAACCCTAACCATAGCCCTAACCCTAGTCTTAACCCTATCCATAACCATAGCCCTATACCTAGCCCTAGCCCTAGCCCTAAACTTAACCCTAACCCTAACCCTAAACCGAACACTACCATAGCCCTAACCGTAGCGCTAACCCTAACCCTAGCCCTAGCCCTGTCCTATCCCTAACCTTAGCCCTAGCCCTAACCCTAGCCCCATCCCTAGTCCTAGCCCTAGCCCTAGCCAGAGCACTGACTCTAGCACTAGTCCTAGCCCTAATGCAAGCCATAGCCCCAGCTCTAACCCTAACCCTAGACCTAGCCCTCGTCAAAATTGTTCTTCATGGCTGAGCCTAAGGGCTTGGGAATCCCCTCAGCACTCACTAGTAATTCAGTCTACTGAGCGCAGCAACAGTAGACTCCAGAGTAGCTATCTAATCTCCCCACAATATCCCAGCAGGGCAGTGAGGCAGTTTAGAATCTCTCAGCTCACAATGGCTGTAACCAAGCAATGGTGCAAGGCTCAGAAGTGATGTCACTGCGCATGTCACAGAGGCCTTGTGGCCAAGGGCAAGGGCACCCAACCTCAAGAACATGGCCCAGGCGTCTGAAATCTCAGGTTGCTTGTGGGCAGCTCTGGGTTCATTTTGCCTCATGATTTCATCCATTTATTCAATCTAGAATGCCCAGGAAAGATGTACCTTTCCTTTCTTTGCCTTGGTACTGTATGCACTTGTCAATTTGTGACTACTGTACCGGTATTATGACAGCTGATCCTTGATTTTCATACCCTGTTGTTGCAACCCACCTTCAAGTTGTCACTTAAGTCCTTCAATTGTCTTTCCAAAGGTGAGTCTGGATTAAGTTAATCAGTTCATGAATACAACACTACTATTGACATTTCATTTTGGGTAGTGTCACAACATTTGTCTGTCTGACGATTTTGCCAATATTTGAGTATTTCATCATATTTTTGTCCTTATAAAACTGCCTGGAATTTACCAACACCAGGAAGCATTGATCATAGAGGCATAAAATAATTTTTAAACTTAGACATCATTAGAAATTCCTAGAAAAATTCATCAAGTGAAATAAATGAATTTAAAAAAGTATATGAAACCTTGGGGAAAAATCATGGAAGAGTCTAGCTAAAAATCAAGGATCAATCTTTAATGACTCTTACAGCTTTCTTAGGGTGAAACCCTTATATTATAATACGTGAAGACTATGATTTTGTATTTATGCTTCTAAGTTTCATATACATCTGTAACTAAAATGCTATGAAGTAGTAAATATTTCCCCTTAATACATACATAAGCTTGCCATCTAGTGGAAAAGAACCTACTGCCTTTCAAGCCTACCAATTCAGAAGGAAAGAATTCAGTTCTTGCTACTATGTTTTTCTGAGTTTTCAGAAATGGCTTAGAGCAAAGAAAGACGATTTCTGGTGCTCTAGGAGACTGTGTCAGCCCTTTTCTTACAAGCACTGAGTCCAGGCTTTGGGTAGTGCTTCTACACACTTTTACCTCCTAAGTAGTACATATGGCTGCTTCCAAGTGGAGGCAGGGTTAGACCTTTGAAATTTGAAGGTTTGTTTGAATATTCACTAGCAAATCAAAGACCAATTATGGAATTCCTGATGGCCCAAATTTTAACTGATAAAAATGCACGATTTCCACTAGAATAATCGGGGTTCACTGCAGAAATTATATATATGTGTAACCATTATGCTGCACACATGCAATTTGAATGTCAACTGTAACTGGAAAAAGTGAATTAAGAATTAAGAAAACAAAGAAACAGTAGTCAATACACTAAAAACAAAGACATGCTTCCTTTGCTTGGAAATCCCATTTTACAATGTTATTTGAAACATCCAGTGAAAAATTCATTACATTAAGATATCTTTACTGAATTAAAAAGTGTTTTCATTTCTATTACACTGTGTAGAATCAAACATAAAGTATAACTTTGCAGTTATTTGTTGCTTTTCATTTTTCATTAGCAGTTTATATCTGGATTCCAACTATTTTACATGTTATACTACAATGGAAAACTATTTTCATGGTACTTCCCCCATGCATTATCATTTACAATTTTGGCTATGCATTTCGTTTCTTTCTTTCTTTCTTTCTTTCTCTTTCTTTCTTTCTTTCTTTCTTTCTTTCTTTCTTTCTTTCTTTCTTTCTTTCTTTCTTTCTTTCTTTCTTTTTTCTTTCTTTCTTTCTTTCTTTCTTTGTCTTTCTTTCAATTTGAGAGTAGAGGGGGGAGAACAGTGTTGGAGAATTAGGGGAGTGGAACTGTGTTGGGAAATTGGGCAAGGGGAACAGCCAAATTGTTGTCTTTCAATCGTAGTTGTGAAGGGCACAACAAGCTCAGCTCCAAGTCGAGTTCAGCTACTCAGCTCAAGGTGCTGTGTTCAAGTAGTTGCAGGTAGGCATAGCCACCATCTCATGAGGGAGTCAAACTGGCAGCCTTGTTATTAAGAATGTGTGCTCTATCATGAGCCACCCGGGCAGCAGCAGCTCAATTCAAGGTGTCAAGTTCAGTATTTAGCTTCGAGTGTCCATAGCCCACCATCTCCAACAGGCATACTTGTTGTTAGGTGCACGTGCTCTCACGAGCTGAACCATCCTGCCACCTGTTTGCAGCTCAGTGTCAGCTCACCTCGGGTGCAGTGCCACTGGCCCACATGGGCATCAAACAGGCGATCCTGGAGCTCCTAACCAAGTGAGACACTTGAACAGTACTGCTGTGCATTGTCTTATGAGGGCCGGCTGATTGGCTTGGTGGTTAAGAGCTGTCCTGGGACGCCAGCGTCCCTGGTTTGCGTCCCACATATGAGGGCCAGTGACACTGCCCTCAAAGTAAAATACTGCACCTGATGGCACTATCACTAGAGCTTTACAGGGCTTAACTACACTGGCCGGGGAGCTAGCTGAAAATTCAGGAATTAATGACTCATTTTCAAATTTAATGGAACAATGGTTCAGTAAATGGAAGATAATTATGGCTTCACCTTTAACATCATTAATAAGTGTTTTACGGGTTATAGGGGTTATTATCCTCATGAAATGCTGTATTCAGAGGACTCATACAGAGTTTAATAGACACTGCATGCACTAAACAAACACCTGTCTCCAATCATAACAACTTATTCATCATGGAGGTACCTAAGGATGAGAGTGAAATCGTGTTAGCTGAGTTTGAAGAAATGACAATTTAATAAAAACAAAAAGGGGGGAATTGTTAGAAAATGCCCTAGTCTTATCTGGCAAAGACAGTGAAGTTCAAAAACATACTTACTGTTTCTCACCATTGTTTTAGTTCCAGTTAAAATATACTTTCTCACTATTGTTTAAGTAGTGCCAGTTAAAAATATACTTTCTCACTATTGTGTAGTTATTTCTCATTTTCAATCCTACCTAATCTTGTAACTAGGCAGATCTTGCTTTTCTATTAGTCAACTGGTTTAGATTGTAAGGTCACGCTCTCGCCAAGAGAGTACGACATAGTGACACCTGCATTAGGGATAAAAACTGAGTGGACTTCCCACTCAGTGTGCTTGCAAGACTGACTTACGGTGGCTCTGCACCCTTCTGCAGAAGTAAAGTTTGCCTTGCTGAGTTACTTTCAACTTCATGTGTCTTTATTTGTGATGCAGCTAAAATCTGTTCCAAACAGTAGTCAGGGCCGGCCGACTGGTTCATTTGGCTATGAGCTCACACAAGAGTGTGAGCTCTGGGCTGGCCAAGTGGCTCAGTTGGCTAAGAGTTGGCTTGGTGCGCATGCTCTGAGCAATAGTGCTGCTGGTTCGATTCCCACATGGGCTAGTGAATGCTGCACCATAGCTGAGCTGTCGCTGAACTGCCAACAGGTGGCAGGATGGCTCAGCTGGTGTAACAACAAGATTGCCTGTTCAATGATGGGCTACGCCCACCCACAAAAGACTTAATTTGGCACCTTGAGCTGAGCTGCTGCCCAGGTGGCACAGTGGATAGGGCATGTGCTTTTAACAACAAGGCTGCTGGGTTCGACCCACCCTGCAACTAAGATTGAACCTAGCTCCATGAGCTTAGATGCCACGAGCTGCCAACAGGAAGCCAGATGGTGACTGGCACCCTCCACAATAAAGATTGCAGAACAACAACTTGGCTGGTCCCCTTCCCCAATTCCCCAACACTGTTTCCCTCCCTCAATTCCCCAATAAAATCTTTTTTCAAAAAAGAGTGTGAGCTCTGAGCAACAGGGTCACTGGTTAGATTACCGGCCTGAGCTGAGTTGCTGCTGAGATGCCAACAGGTGTCAGGATGGCTCAGTTAATACATATATAGTTACTAGTCTATGTTGAGTTACAGGATTAAGCCTGATTGAGTTCTGATATTTATATATCTATAATCCTTTCTCAATATTCTTTTTTCCATTAACCTATGGCTTCACTCATCCTTCTCAGTTTGTCTCCTTTTCTTCATTCAGAAATAATCAACTTACTAGCACAGACTACTTCCTTTAAAACGCTCTCAAAAATACACACGCATTCCTTTTCTTTTTTCTATAATAACATTCTTTCTAAATGTCAAAACCATAAAAATATTATTGATAAGGAAGTTATCTTATAGTATATGCCTGTAGCGGTTACTAACAGATGCTATGTAAGTACAGGGTTTGAGAAAAATCCTAAAGAACAAGTGTCATTATTACTAAAATTATTAGCAGACAGAAATAGACAATCAAATAGTTATGTTGTGGGCCAACCAAGTAGCCCCTCACTGAAAAACTTTTAAGTTTTCTTTCCTATAGAAATGTTAAGTATAGAAATGATAAGTCTCCTCCTTAGTTTCTTAGTTCCTTAGCTCCTGGCTTTGATTACTCTTCTAATCAGTTTTTGAATCCTAGCCTAAAGAGTGCCCCTAGTCTGAGTCATAAAAGTCTCTTATCCCCCTGCTTCTTGATGGTTTTGTATGTCAGTTTATGAATACTTCAGATAACT
>JAWWOG010000071.1:0-45940 GCA_033961575.1 Aselliscus stoliczkanus
CATGTTCCTCGTCATCCAGCCCATGGATGACTGTCTTTCTCTGCTCCCGATTGTCCAATCTGTGGACTCCTGCTTTCTCTTGTTTCCCTTTGTCCACCCTGTGGTTTCCTGACTTCTCCTGCTCTTTCTTGACCAGCCCAGGGCCACCTTACTTCCCTTGCTCCCCCTTGTCCTGTCCACAGCCAGCTGCCTTTCCCTGGTTACCCTTGTCCAGGTCGTGTTGTCCTGCTTTCCTCAGCTCCCCATTGTCCAGCCTGTGACTGCCTACTATTCACTGCTACCCCTTGTCCAGCCAGTGGCCTTCTGCCTTCCATGATACCCCTTGACCAACCCAGTACTGCCTGCTTTTTCCTGATTCTCCTTGTCCATCCTATTGCCACCTGCCTTTCCCTGCTCCCCTTTGTCATCCCATGGCTTCCTGCTTTCCCCTGCTCCCAGTTGTCCAGCCAGTGGTGCGTACCTGCCCCTGCTTCCCATTTCCAAGCTGTGGCTGCCTGTGTCCCCTGCTACCCCTTTCCAGCCTAGGGCAATCTGCGTATTCTTGCTCCCCCTTTTTCGGCCCTTGGTGGACTTGTTTCCCCTGTGCAAATTGTCCAGCCCGTGGTCAACTGCCTTTTCTTCTCTCCCTTGACCAACCATTGGGTGCCTGCCTACCCCTGTACTCACATGTTCAGCTTAGGATAGTCTTTCTTACCCTGCCATCCCATGCCAGGCTGTGGACTCCTACTTTTGCTTGCACCCCTTGTGTACCCCTTGTGCTTACCTTCCCCTTCTCCCCATTGTCCAGCCCAAGGCGACATGATCCCACTGCAACACCATTTTAAGCCCATGGCCACCTGCCTTACCATCTTCCTCTCTTTCCAGCCTGTGGCCACCTTCCTTCCACTGTTCCCACCTTTCCAGCCCTGGTCTGACCGCCTTCCCCTGATACCCCTTATCCAGTCAGTTGCAGCCTGATTTCCCATGTTTCCCCTTGTGTCACTCATTGCCATCTGTCTATCCCTGCTCCCACCTAGCCAGTCCAGAATATCACCGCCCTGCTCCCCTGTTGTCCCACCTGTTGCTGTGTGCAATCTATTATGTGTGCCCATGGTTGCCTGCGTACCCTGCGTCCTTTTCTCAAACACACAGACACCTGCCTTCCCCCCAGCTCACCCTTGTCCTTCCCATGGCTGCCTGCCTTCCCGTGCTCCCTACTTTTCCACGCCACGGCTGCTTGCAAACCCTGCTTCTGTAACCATGTCATATTGATGGGACTTCTGCTCTGCATTGTCCATCCCAACGCCCCTACCTTCCCTATTTCTGCTTGTCTAGCCCAAGGTCTCCTGCCTTCCTCTGCCCTCCATTGTCCACTTTCCAGGGCTGCCTGTCTTCCCTTGCTCCTCCATGTGAAGTCTGGGAGCTAACTTTCTTCCCCAGTTCCCCCGTGTCCCGCCCATGTCCCCGTGCATTCCCCTGCTGTCCCTTGTTCAGTTTGTGGCACCGTGCATTCCCCTGCTCCTTTTTGTCCCAGCCCCTGGCTGCCTACCTTGCTATGATCCCCCTTGTCCTGCCCCTGGCTGCCTCCCTTTTCCTGCTTCCACTTGTCCAGCTTGTGGCAGCTTGCCTTTACCTGCTCCCCTTCTCCAAGCCAGGCGTTTTCAATCTTCCCAGATTCCTCTTGTCCAGCCACCCATGGCTTCCAGAAATTCCTATTCACCACTTGTCTGTCCTGTGGCCAGATGCCTTTCCCTACCTGCCCACTTGTCTTGCCCGGGACCAAGCCCATATTGTCCAGCCCATGGCTGTCTGCCTTTCCCTGCTCCACCTTTTCCAGCCACATGCTATCTGCTTTCCCCCTGCTCCCCCACCAAACCGTGGCCCCCTGGCCTCACTTGTTCCCACATATCAGGCCTGTGGCTTCTGCCATCCTCTGCTATCCCTTGTCAAATACGTGATTCACTCCTTTCTTTGTGTTCTGCGCTTTGTTCAGCTCTGTTGTTGACTGCCTTTCCCTCTTCTATGTCCAGCCCATGGCCACCTCCGACCCTCTGCTTCCAGTTGTCAAACCGATGACACCTGCTTACCCCTGCCTACCAAGCCTGTCCACCCCTTGGTAGCCTGACTTTCCATGATCCCCTTGTCAGCCCAGGAGACCTGCCTTTCCTTGCTTCCCCTTTCCTATCCTTCCTCAGCTCCCCATTATCTGACCCACTAATGCCTGCCTACTCCTGCTGCCCCCTTACGCAGCCGGTGACAGTTTGCCTTCCCCTGTTTCCCTTTGTCCACCCTGTAGCTGCTTACTTGCCCTGGCTCCCCTCTTCTTGCCCAGGGACACCTTCCTTTTCATACTCCCCTTGTCCATCCCATGGCGACCTGCCCTAACCTTTTCTCCACTGTGCATCTCATGCCCTCCTGCCTTCCACTGTTTTCCATGTGTGTCAGGGACGTATGCCTTCCCCTGTGCCCCACTGTCCACCTTTTGGCTGGCTGCCTTGCACTACTCCCTCTTTCCAGCTGAGTGCTACCGGCATTCCCCAGTTCCCCTTGCACTGCCCCAGCCTGATTTAGCCTGTTCATAGTGCTCAGAGCCCCTGGCCACATGCTTTACTCCAATTCCCCTAGTGCCACCTGTGGCTGCCGGCCTTCCTGTGTTATCCTTTTTACAGGCTGTGGCCACCTATCTTCCCCTGCTATTCCTTGTCTAGGCAGGGGCTGCTACCATTCCCCTATCCTCCTGGTCCAGTGCATGGCTTGCTGCCTTTTCCTACTACACCTAGTACACTCCAGGCATGCCTGCCTTCTCCTTTTCCCCCTTCTATATCCAACAGTCACATGCATTCCCTTACTCCCCATTGTCCAGCCTGTGGTCACCTGCTTTCCCTTGCTTCCCTTGACAATGCCAAGGCGGCCTGTCCTCCGGTGCTCTCCCTTGTACCGGACCACCTGTACATGTAGGGGCCTCTTGACTTCTACTTCCCCTTGTCCAGCCTGATCTAGCCTGCCTTGCCCTGCTCCCACTAGTACTGTCCAGTGCCTCCTGCTTTCCCCTTTGAGGTCTTTCTGCTAGCCCTTGGCCATGCGGCTTTTCCATCTTCTTCCTTGTCCAGCATGTGGCTGCCAGCTTTATCCTGTTCCCCCTTTCTATCCCGTTGCCACCTGCTTTTCACTGCACTCCCCCATATCTGCACCATGACCAGCATATTCCCCTGCTCATCCTGTCAACTCCATGGTCACTTGCTTTCACCTGCTGCCACTTGTCCAGACCATGGACACCAGTCTTGCCCTGCCTCCTGTTTTCACACCCATGTCCACCAACTTACCCTTGCTCTCCCTTGTCCAACCTGAAACCAACTGTCTTTCCCTACTCCCCTTGTTTGGCCCAAGGCTGCCTGCTCATCCCTGCTCTCCCTAGCATAACCTGAGACTGTAAGCCTTGCCCCACTCCCCCCGTGTCCACCTAAAGGCAGCAGACTTCCCCTGCTCTCCCTGTGTCCAGCCTCCAGCTCATGGCCACTTGCCTTCGTCTTACCCCCTTTGCAGCCAGTGACCACATGGTTTTGCCTGTTCCCTTTCACCCAGCCCATGGTCGCTGTATTTCCACTGCTACTCTTGTTCAGCCAGGAGCCACCTGTGTGTTCCCCAGTTCCCCTTGTACCACCCTTAACTGCCTGCTTTAGCTTGCACATAATTGTCCCACACCTGGTGTCCCTTGTGTGTGCCTTACTCTAATCCTCTTGGTGAAGCCCGTGGCCACCTGCCTTTATGCTATCCCTTGTCCAGGCCATAGTTGTACATCTTCCCCTGCTATCCCTTGTCCAGCCAGGGTTGCCTGATTTCCTCTGATCCCCCTTGTCCCTTTTATTTAGCGGCACCATAATATTCCTGTTTCTGTCCTGTGACGACCTGACATTCCCTGTTCCCACTAGTGGTGCCTAGGACCACATAATGTCCCTTGCTTTCACTTGTTCATCCCATGGCACCTGCCTTCCTCCTGCTCTCCTTGCCCCTCCAGGGATGCCCTGCTGCGTTCACAGTCCACTTTTCACAGCCCATGGCCACCTGCTTTCCCTTGCTGTGCACTGTCCTGATCCAAGACCACCTACCTTCCCATACTCCCCTATTGCAGTGTGTGGTTACCTGCCTCCCATTGCTCCTGCTCCCCTAGTTCAAGCCCGTGGCCACCTGCCTTCTTCTGCACCCCTTTGTGCAATGGCGCGCTTTCCTTCTGGATTTCCCGCTTGTCCAGCCCTGGGCTGTCTACGCCTTACCTTGTTCCCCATGTTAATTCATGGCTGCCTGCCATCCCATATATTCCCTGGTCCAGCCCATGGCCACCTGTCATCCCCTGCTTCCACTTTCCATCCAAGAACAGCCTGTTTTTCCCATCTCCCCCTTGTCCAGCATGTGGTCACATCTCTCATCCCCTGCTCCCCTTTGTAAACCCCATGTTTGCATGCCTTCACCTGCACTAACACTTGTCCTTCCCAGAGTTGTCTGCCTTCCACTGTACCCCTTTGGAGAACCCATGGCCAGCACCCTTCCCCTGCCTCCTCTTCCTGAAGTCCAAGTCTGCCTGCCTACACTGGCTCCCCACATGGCCACCCCATGGCCACGGCTGAGTTACACTGTGCATCATTGTCTACCTCATGGCTCCCTATATCCTTGAGCTCGCCCTTGTCAAGACTATGGTTGCCTACTTCTCCATGATCCTCCTTATCTAGGTAAGAGGGTCTCCAGCCTTCCCATGATCCCCCTTTGTCTAGCCCAGGGCACACCTTCCTCCACTAACTCTCCCTTTCTTCCCTAGTATCAGCAAACTGGTTTGGAATAGCCACTCATTCTTTTGCCGTATGCTGCACAGGCAGACATGTGATTGACTTTGGAAACCTGCTTTGGGCAAAAAGCCACATCTTTCCCACCTCTGTAACTTAGGCAAACATGTGTTTCATAGTGTGGCTCCTCTGACCAAAACGCACTGCTCCTCATGTTGGGAGGCAAAATGTTTCCAATAGCCGTAGAAGTGCGTTTTGTCTGCAGTATGAACACTTGAAAGACACTGCATTGCCAGTGGAATCCAAGAGCTCCTGATCATGAAGATTAGAAAAACTTTTTAGCAACAGCTATATAGTTCCCCTATATTCCTCACTGTGCAGAGGTAGCCTTACATCACGTTTTCAGGAGGCCTTTTTCTTGAATGATTCTGTTACTTACCGGAACAGACAGAAATGACTTAAATACGGAAGTAGCCTCCCGCTTGGTCTGGCTTCACCAGGTTGCCAGGCATGTAGCGATATTGACTTCAGTTTTCAGAGGCAGGGACAAACCCTCTCATGTTTTCTGCCTACTATGAATGCACATTTGATCGACAGGTGCCAAACAAGGGACCTAATGCCAGTGGAAATGTCTCTTTTCCCTGGTATTATCAAACATGGTCAGAATGACAACCCATTATTTTGTCGTGCGGATCTGGCTTTAACAGGTTACCAGACATGACGATGGCTGACCTCAGCTTTCGGAGGCTGGGACAACCCCTCATATTTTCTGCCTGTGCTTGAATGCCACATTTCATTGATGGGAGCCAGCAAAGGGACCGAAGAGTGACCGACAACTCCTCTTCCCCAGTATCAGCAAATGTGTTTAGAATGACAACTCATTCTTTTACCATCTGACACACAAGCAGCAATGTGATTGACTTTGGAAACCCACATTAGATGAAAACACGTCCTTCTACCTCTCTAACCAGGCAAACCTGTATTTTGATATTGCCAAGCTACTCTGAGGGAAACACACTCTTCCTCGCCTCAGGTTGCAAAATGTCTCCAATACCTGTTATGTTCATTGTCTTCACATTCACTACAGGCACCTGCAAACATTGGGCATTGCAGTGGAATTTAGAAGTCCGTTTCATGAAGATTGAAGCACTTTTAGCAACAGCTACACAGTTCCATACATTCCTTACTTTGCAGGGTAGTGTTACTTCATGTTTTCAGGAGGATATTTTCTTGGATCATTCTCTTAGTTTATTACCAGAATGGACAGAAATTACCCACATATGTCTGAGAAGCCTCACTGCTTGATCTGGCTTCACCAGGTTGCACGACATGACGATATTCACTTCAGTTTTCAGAGTTAAGGACCACTCCACTCGTGTTTTCTACCCAGTGTAAATACACACATTTGATTGATGGGCTTTGACAAACAAGGGCCCAAATGCAAGTTGGCCGTCTCTCATCCCTAATACCAAAAGCGTTTGGTATGACAACTCCTTCTGTTGCCATCTGCTCCCCAGGCATATATGTGATTGACTTTGGAAACCCCTTTTTAACGAAAAATCATCTATTCCCCCATTAGGTAAACCTGTGTTTCATATTGCCAAGCCATTATGAATGAAAAACACCCTCTTCCATATCTCTAATGCTGGACCAAATGGGAATTGCAGGGTTACAAACAAGTCTAGAAGGACAGAGAGTGGCAGGAGAAGTAGGGCGGCCTAGGACAGCACTGGTGAGAGCAGGGGAAGGCATGTGGCCTCAATGAGACAAGGGGACAGCAGGCTTGAGGTGCACAAGTGACCCATGGGCTGGAGAAGGGGGAGAGGGAAGACATGGGGTCACGGTCTGAAAGGAAGAGGAGCACAGGGAAGGCTAGCAGCACTGAGTTGGATGAGGGGAAACAGGGGAAGGCAGGCGGCCCTGGGCTGGACACTTGACCAGCAGGGGAAGGATGTGGCTGTGGACCAAACTAGGGGAGCAGGGAAAGCATGCATCCACGCTGAACCAGGGAGAGGAGGAGAAGGCCAGTGGCCATGTTCTGGACAAGGGGTTGCAGAGGAATGCAGGCAGTCACGGGATGAACAAGGAGAAACGGGGGAAACACAGGTAACCCACAAGCTGGAGAAGCATAGCCGAGGGAAAGCAGGGAGAGGCCAGGAGCTTCTGGGGAGCAGGTGAAGACAGGTGTTCAAGGGCTGGACACAAAGAAATGCCGTGAAGGCACAGGGCCACTGCTTGTATTAGGGGAGCGGGGAGGCACATGACAACTGGTTAGATAAAGGTGGGGCAATGCAGATGGCTCCAGGATGAAAAACAAGGGAGCACAGGAGGCAGTTGGCCTCGGGCTAGACAAGAGTGAGTGGGGAAACGCAGGTGGCCCTAAACTAGACATTAGGGAGGAGTAGAGAGAGACATCCATGGGTTGTTCGATGGGGAGCACAAGAATTAAAATCATACCCAAGGATGAGGCAGAGGGGACAGGGGAAAACCCCAGAAACGTCAATGGGATGGACAAGGGAGGTAACCCAATGGAAGGCCATCAGACAAGTTCTGGAGAGGGGCACTGGGCAAGGCAGGCATCGCCGTGAGACGGCTGGGAGCAGGGGGGAAGTCAGGTGTCCCTGGGCTGTACTAGTGGTAGCACAGGAAGGCAAGAAGTCCTGGGCTGCACCAAGAGTTGCAAAAAAATGCAGGCCTTCACTACCAGACAAGGGAAAGCAGGGGAGGCAAGTGGCCCTGGGCTGGGCATATGGTCGCAGGGGAAGGCAGGCAACCCTCAGCTGCATAACAGAGAGCAGAAGAGCACTGCAGGTGGCCACAGAGTGGGCCAGGGTAGTAAGTGATGGCAAGTAGCCCTAGGTAGGACAACTGTTACCATGGAAAGCCAGGTGGCCATGGCAGAACAAGTGAGAGCAGGTGAAGGAGGTGACCATGGGTTAGACCAATGGGATGAAAGGAAGTCAGGTGGCCACGGGTTAGGCAAAGGGGTCCAGTGGAAGGTACATGGCCATGAGGTGGGAAATGAGAGAGAGAGAGAGAGAGAGAGAGAGAGAGAGAGAGAGAGAGAGAGAGAGAGAGAGTAGTGGAAGGCAGGCAGTCACGAGAAGGATAAGTGGGTGCAGGGGAAGGCAGTCAGGGCTGAGTTGGACAAGGAGGAGCAGGGGAAGACAGGAGGTAATGTGCTGGAGCAAAAGAAACAGGAGGGGACAGTGGAGTGGTGTGGTGGTTAAGCACTGGCTTGGGAAGCCAGCAGCCCCAGTTCGGTCCCACATATGAAGACCAGTGACCCTGCCCTCAAAAAAAAAAAAAGAAACAGGAGAAAGCAGGCAGCACCAGGCTGAAGAAGGGTGAGCTGAGAAAGGCAGGCTGCCAAGGGCTGGACATGGGGAGCATGGAAAAGTAGGCGGCCACAGGTTAGAGAAGGGGAGCAGGGGAAAACAGGCAGTTTTGGGCTGGATAAGAGGAGTAAGAGCAGGGGAACACAGGGAGGCCACAAGATGAACAAGAGGATTCAAGACATTAGGCAGCCATGTGGGAGACAATAGAGCAAAAAGAAAAGCAGGAAGACACAGGCTGGGTAAAGGGGAGCAGAGGACATCCATCGGTGAAGGCCTGAGCAAATGAGGATGCATGGGGAAGGTAGGCAGCCATGGGCTGGACCACAGGAGGAAAGGAAGGCAGGCTTCCATGTGCTTAAAAGAAATTAAACCATGGAAAGCAGGCAGCAGCAGGATGTGAAAAAGGAAAGGAAGCAGATCTGGGCTGGAAAATCCGCCAGCAAGGGAATTACCCAGGAAAGAGAGGCTTTGGCTGTGCAAGAGGGAGCAGGGAAAAGACATGGGACCATGGCCTGAGAAAGGAGAACAGGGGGAAGGCAGGCATCCCTGGGCTGGACAAGAAAGAACAGTGAAGTGAGCTCAGGCAACCACTCGGCTGGACAACCATCTACAGGGAAAGACAGGCAGCTGAGCTTGGGCCGTGGGGCTAAGGTGAGGCTTCCAGGACTGGGCCGGACAAAGGAAGAACAGAGGAAGGCAGGCAGCCCACAGAATGCACATGTAAGGTGTACAGAGGAAAGGAGAGAAGGCCATGGGCTGGAGAAGGGGAAGGAAGGGACTACAGGCAGAGACAGAGTTCTGAGAGGCCTTACGTTAAGATAAGGGTAAGAGGTAAGGGGAATGCAGGCAGCCCTGGAATGGACATTGTAGAGAAAGGGTAGACAGGCAGCCACAGGCTGGTTGAGGGGAAGCTGCTGAAAGGCAGTCATCCCACACAGGCTGAAGGGGTTGGCAGGAGAAGGCAACACATCCATGGGATGGAGCAATAGGAGCAGAGGTAAGCCTGCGGCCCATGAGGTGAAAATGGGGGAGCAGGAAAGGTGAGGCAGCAACAGAAATTGGACCTGGGAGAGAAGGGAAAAGACAGGAGGCCACAGGCACAGACAAAAGCAAGCAGGGGAATGCAGGCAGCTTTTCCGTTCTGCACAAGGGTGAGCTGGGAGGAGCAGATGGCCATGGAGCTAGATATGTGAAGGAGGGGAATGTAGGTGGCCACAGGTAGGAGAGAGGGGGAGCAGGGGAAGTCCAGGCAATCATGGAGCTTGACAAAGGGAGCAAGAGGAAGGAAGCTAGTAATATAGACTGAACAATTATTAGCAGGGGAAGAGACAGAGGACATGGACTGGAAAAATGGGAGTCCCAAACGGGCTGCAAAGAAAAGGCTGGACAAGGGGAAAGACAGAGGAGACATGGGCTTTGGACAATGGGTTCCATGGGAAGGCACGGGGACACAGTGTACAAGGAGTAGCAGGGGAAGGCAGGCAGCCACAGAAGTGTACATGGGGGTACAGAAAGAGTGAGGGAGGCCATAGACAGAGAAGGGGAGAGAAGGGAAATACAGACAGAGCCAGGATTCACAAGAGTGAGCAGGTGAAGGCAGAAGGGGGACCAGGGGAAGGCAGTCCACCATGTTCTGTACCAGGGGAAACAAGTAAGAGCAGGCGAACCTGACCTGGAGAAAAGGAGAGCCAGGGTAGTCTGGCAGCCACGGAGCTATACAAGGGCATGTAGTGGATGCAATGGCTCATGGGTTCACAGGCTAGACAACTGAGAGACACCCAAGAAAGGCAGTGTCATGGGCTGGACAAAGGGGAGCAGAGAAGTCAGGCAGGCCTGTGCTTGACGAAAAGAGAGAGCACAGAGATTCAAGGGAAGCCACAGGGTGAAGAAAGGGAGCAGGAGAGATGTCCAAGAAGCTGGACCTCAGCTGGTGTGGAGGAAAAGAAGAATTAGGGCAACCACAGGCTAGGCAAGATTGCTTAGCAGTGAAAGGCAGGTGGCCTGGAGCTTGACAATGGAGAGCAGGAGAAGCCTGCAACCACAGTCTGGATGAGGAGAGCAGATGAAGTCAGGTGGTCCCTGTGGCTGGACTGAGAGGGCAGCCGGGAAGTCAGGTGACCATGGGGTGGACAAAAGGAGGCAGGGATTGCCACTACATTTGCTGGGCTAGAAATGTAAGAACAGAGATGGGCATGCCACTGTGTAGCCCGGTCAAAGGGGAGCAGCGGGAAAGCAGGTGCCTACGAGATAGTTAAAGGTGGAACAAGAGAAAGAAAGGCAAGTCCGTAGGTGGACAATGGGGATCAGGGGAAGCAAGGAGCCACCAGATGGGGCAAAGGGAGGAGGAGCCAGGTGGCAGCTTGATCTGTACAGCTTAGTCTAAGGAATAGCAAGCACTCATAGGTTTGGAAAAGACAGAGCAGGGAAGGTCGGGAGCCTCGACTGCTCAAGGGGACCAGGGGAAGGCAAGTGGCTATGGACTTGGCAATGGAGAGCAGGGGAAGATAGGTGGCCAGTGGCTGGACCTTAGTGGTAACAGGGGAAGGCAGGTGGCCTCATAGGAGCAAAGGGGAGCAGGGGTATGCAAGAGGACACAGGCTCGACTCGGAGAGCAGGGGAAGGCTGGCAGACAAGAGGTGGACATATGGGAGCAGGGGAAGGCAGGAGTCCACAGCCAGAAAGCGAGAGCAGGAGAACCAGACACCCTGGACAGTATTGTTAAGAAGGGAAGGCAGGCAGCCCTCGGCTGGACAAGGTTGATCAAGGAGTACGCAGGTGGTCATGGGGTGGACATTGGGGCATCAGGGGAAACTAGGTGTCCCTGGGATGACAAGGTGGAACAGGGAAGGCAGGGGGACATGGGCTGTTCAAGGGCGTGCATGAGTTATGCAGACTTGGAGCCAGACAAGGAGTAGCAAGATAAATCAGGCGGCCACGGGTTGGACATGTGGGAACAGGAGAATGCAGATGGCCAAAAGGAACAAGGGGGAGGAGGGGAAGTCAGAATTGCCCTGGCCTTGAAGAAAGAAAAGGAAGGCAGAAATGGCAGTCATGGGTTGGCTAGAGAGTGCAGGAGCCTGCAGGCAGCCATGGGTTAGGCAAGGGAGAGCACTGGAAGGAAGGAGGACACAGCTGGAAAAGGAGGATAAGGGAAGAGCATGTGGCCACATGCTGCACGAAGAGGTAGGTGACCTGGGGCTCTATGAGGGAGAGTGAGACAGAGGCAGGTGGCCATGGTTGGACAAATGGGAGCAGCAGAAGGTAGGTGGCTCTGGGATAAACAAGGGGGCCCAGGGGAAGGCCGGCTGCGCCCTGAGCTGGTAAAGTGGGAGCAGAGGCCAGGCAGGTAATAGGAGCTGAATAGTGGGAGCAGTGGAAGGCAGGAAGCCTCCGGGCTAGACAAGGGCGAGCAGGGCAAGGCAGGCGGCTCTGTTTTGGACATGTGGGAGCAGGTGTAGGCAGGCGGCCATGGAGCTATTCCAGGAGGAACAAGGGAGATGAGGGAAGCAATAGGTGGCTTCACACAGAGGGGCAGGGAAAGCAGGATTCTATGGGCTGGAAAAGGTTTAGCAAGGCAAGGCAGGCGGTGATGCACTGGACAAGGTGGACCAGGGAAATGGAGGTGGACATTGGCTGGACCAGGGAGAGCATGGTGGACATTGGCTGGACCAGGGAGAGCATGAGATTCCAGGCAGCCACAGGGTGGATTATGGGAGCAACTGGACCTTGGATGGACAATGGGGAGAAAGGGAGTTAGGGTCGCCACAGAGCTAAACAAGGTGTAACAATTATGTGTGTGTGTACCCAAAGAAGGCAGGTGTTCTGGAGCTTGACAATGGAGAGCAGAGGAAGGCATGCTTCCACGGAGGCTGGATGATGGGGAGAGGATGAAGTCCGGGATGCGCTGTGCTGGACAGAGGCTAGCTGGGAAGTCAGGCGACGATGGGGCGGACAAAGGGAAGCAGGGATGAAGCATGCCAATCCGTGGGCTAGAAATGTGGGGCAGCGGAAAGCAATTGACTGGCCTGTTGAAGAGGAGCAGGGAAAGGCAGGAAGATCTGGGCTGGATGAGTTGCGCCAAAGGAAGTCAGGAAGCCCTGGGATTGATAGGAGGAAGCAGAGGAACATGGGGACACCTGACAAGGGGGAACAGGGGAAGGCAGGAGGCTCGGGACTGGCAAGTGGTGGCAGAGGAAGACTGGACAAGGGTGAAGACAGGGGAGCCAAGGGTGGCCACAGTCTTCACCGGTGGTAAAGACAGAGGCAAGCAGTCGGCCACAGACTTGAAAGTGACACAGCCAGCAAGGGACCACCAGACTGCCCTTCCTCACCCATGTCACTAGGCGAAGGTGCCTGTCTTCCATTGGTATCCCATATCCAGTCGATTTTAAACGATGGGAGTAAGAACAAGGGGCCTAATGCCGGTGGAAATGTCTCTCTTCCCCAGTATCAACAAATGCGTTTGGAAAAAAGACTACTGATTCTTTTCACGTTGGCTCCTGAGGCAGACATGTGATTGAAATTTGATTTACACGAAAACACATCTGTCACTCCTCTTTTGCCAGAACAATCATGGGTTGATAGGGCCAGGCCCCCACAGAAAAAGCACCACACTGTTCCTCCTCTCGAGTGGCACACAATTTCCAATAACTGTGACATGTGTTTGTCTTCAATACTGAACTTACTTATAAACATTGGGCATTGCAGTGGAATTCCAAGAAGTTCCATTGGAGATACCTAAAATGCTTTTAGAAGCAGTTACACAGTTCCTTTTTCCCTTTGCAGTGGTAGATAACCATCACGTTTACTGAGTCCTTTTTTTTTTTTTTTTTTCTCGGATCATGCTATTAGTTACCAGAATGGAAAGAACGTGCAGGCATACATACAAAGGCGACCCACTTGATCTGGCTACACCTGTTGCGAGACAGGGCAATATTGACAAGTTTTTGGAGGAAGGACCACCACACCCTGTATTTTCTGCCTCCTCTGAATGCACATTTGATGAATGGAAGCCAAACAAAGAGCTAAATGCCAGTCAACATATCTCTCTTCCCCAGTATCCACAATTGCGTTAGGATGTCAACTCATTTTATTGCTGTATGCTCCAAAGGCAGCCAAAATGGGTTATTTGAGACCAAAGTACATCCTTCCACATCTCTTGCTTAGGCGAACGAGTTTCCTTAGTGTCCAACCGCTCTCAGCAGAGAAATGCACTTTCCTCTTCTCGTGTGGCTAAATGGTTCCAATTGCTTTTGAGATTCTCGTTTGTCTTCAGTACAGACACTTGCGAAGCATTGGGCATTGCAGTGGAATTCCAAAGAGGCTTGGTAGTGAACCAGTAAAATGCTTTTGGCAGAGGCACAAAGTCACCTACATTCCATACTGTGCAGGGGTTGTGTTACATCAGGTTGTTGGGAGGGCCTTTTCCTTCATTCGTTCAGTTGATTACCGGAAGAGCATCACATGCCACCCTGCAGGTGCCTCCCCGACAGGAATGACTGCACCAGGTTACCAGGCATGGCGATATTGATTTAGTTGTTGGAGAAGTAAGGACATCCTGAACTTGTCTTTCCTCCCTATTCTAGACCAATACATGTAATCGATGGTAGTGGCACAAAGGCCCAAATGTGAGTCAGCATGACAAACTTCACTTAGTACCAGCAAGTAGCATTTAGACAACTCGTTCTATTACCATCGACTCCACAGACGGACATCACGACTGGTGGATACCGGCTTTAGACGAAAACGCATCCTTCCGCCAAGCTTGCTTAGGAAAACATGTGGATCATAGTACCAAGATAGCGTGAACGTAAATGCACTCTTCCTGCTCTCTTGTAGCTAAATGTATCCAATGATTTGAGGTTCGTTGTCTTCAGTACTGACACTTGCAAGCATTGGGCATTGCAGTGGCATTTCAGAGAGGCTTTGTCATTCCTGCTGATCCACAAACAGCCATGCGACTCACTTGTGATAGCCGTTTTAGAGGAAAACACATATATCCTATTCGCTTGCTTAGGCAAACCTGAGTTTTACAGTGCCAATCAGATCTGAACGTGAGTGCCCTGTTCTTCTACTGTGGCTTAATGTCTCCAGCAGCTTTGACGTTCGTTTGTATCCAGTTCTCACACTTGCAGAAAAGGCATTGGGCATTGCAGTGGAGTTTTCGAAGAGCCTTGATGCAAACGCTGAAACACTTTGAGCAACAGCCACACAGTTCCTTGCATTCCCCTCAGTTCAAGGGTTGTGTTAAGTCAGTGTTTCAGGAAGCCTTTTCCTTGGTTCACTCAGTTAGGTGCCTAAAGGCACATGTGTGTGCCTGGGATAAAGCCTATGCAGTGATCTGACTGCGCTGGAGTGGTTCAGCATGGCTGAATAGAGATTTCAGTTGTCTGAGGCAGGGACCTCCACAATTGACACTGCCCGTTAGGAACACAGGGTTGTTAGAGGGGATCCCAACCACTGTCCCTAATACCGGTCATCATACATATCTTCCCCAGTAGCAGCTAATGCGTAAGAATGACAACTCATTCCTATTTTCGACTGCTCCACATCCAGCCATCTGACTGTGGAATCCCACATTAGATAAAATCATTCATCAACACAGCTTGGTAAGGAGCAAACATGTGTTTCATAATGCCCAGCAGGCTCCTGTATGTGGATGCACTGTTCCTCTTCTCGTGTCGCTTAATATTTGCAATCGATTTGAGGTTCGTTACTCTTCAGTACTGACACTTGCAAGGGTGGGTATAGGGGTGGAATTTTAGGGAGCCTTGGTCATGAACACTGAAATGCTTTGGGCAGCAGCGACACGAGTCCTTGCATTCCTTCCTGAGCAGAGGTTGCCCTGAGAATGGGTTAGAGGCCTACTCCTTGGTTCCGCTCAGAAGTTACCAGAATGCTCATCGCACGTGCAAGCCAGCGGATAGAGAGCTATACCTTGATCTGACTGCACTAGTGATCGACATGGTGGTATTGATTTAAGTTTTTCCCGAGGCAGAGACCGCCACAATTGACTATTCCATCAATTCTGAGCAGAGATTGGTCAGAAGAAGACAAACACAGCCCCTGATGCTACCCAACATGTCTTCTTCCCTAGTATCAGCAAACACATTAGGGAGTAAAACTGAGTTCTATTGTGAATGCACCACATCCAGCCATGCGACTGGGTTTGGAAACCCACTACAGAGCGGCTTACATCCATCCACTTTGCTTGTGAAGGCCAACATAGGTTTCATAGTACCAATCAGCTCTGAAAGGTGAATGCACTCTTCCTCTTCTCGTGTGGCTTAATGTTTTCCTGTAATTTTGAGGTTCGTTTGTGTACAGAACTGACATTTGCAAGCGTTAGGCAATGCAGTGGAATTTCAGAAAGGCCCGTTCGTGACAGACAAAATGCTTTTTGGGCAGCAGCCACGCATGATACCTTGCATGTCTTCCTATGCAAAGGTTGCATTAAATGATTGTTAGCGTGGCCTATTCCCTTGATTCACTCTGTGAATTCCAGAATGCTCATAACGCAGCCAGTCAGCGGATGAAACTGTGCCTTGATCTGACTGCACTAGTTTTTTAGAGCATGGCGTGGATTGATTTCAGTTTTCAGAGACAGAGACCTTCTCAATTGACTTGCTGACAATTCTGAACGAGACTTGTTGGAAGGGAGACAAACACAATCCCTGATGCTACCCAACATGTCTTCTTCCCACAGTATCCAGCAAATGCGTTAAGAACGACAACTCATTCTGTTACCAATTGTACCACATCCAGCCATAGAGACTGTTTGGAAACCCGCTTTAGATGAAAACACATGCATCATACATCGCTTGCTTAAGTAAAACTGTGTTTTGTAGTGCCAATCAGCTCTAGACATCAAAGCACTATTCCTCTTGTTGTGTGGCTTAATATAAGCCAATAGCTTTGATGTTCATTTGTTTCCAGTTCTCACACTTGCACGCATTGAGCATTGCAGTGGAATTCCAGAGAGTATTGCAGTGGAATTTTAGAAAGGCCCGTTTGTTATACTGAAATGTTTTGGGCAGCAGCCACTTAACACCTTCCGTGCCTTCCTGTACAAGGGTTGTGATAAGTGAATGTTTTGGGAGGCCTATTCCTTGGATTTGCTCTGTAGTTTCCGGAATGCTCATAGCGTGCCAGCCAGCGGATCAAGGGCTATGCTTTGAACTGACTGCACCAGCTTTTTCCACATGGCGGTACTGATTTCAGTTTTCGAGACAGAGACCTCCCCAATTGACTTTTCTGCCATATTCTGAACCCAGAGATTTATTTAGAAGGAAGACAAACAAAGGTCCCTGATGGTACCCAACATGTCTTCTTTCCCAGTATCAGCAAACGCGTTAGGAATGACAACTCGATCTGTTGCCGAATGCACCACATCCAGGCCATGCGACTGTTTGGAAACCTGCTTTGGACTAAAACACGTGCTTCCACATCGCTTGCTTATGTAAAACTGTGTTTTGTAGTGCCAAATCGGCCTCCTGAACATTGAAGCCCTGTTCCTCTTGTCGTGTGGCTTAATTTCCCCAATAGTTTTGGCGTCCGTTTGTTTCCAGTTCTCACACTTGGAAACATTGATCGTGCAGTGAAATTTCAGAGAGCCTTGGTCACGAACACTGAAATGCTTTGGGCAACAGTGACACAGCTCCTTGCATTCCTTCCAGAGCTAAGAAATTGGCGCTAAGTAGATGGTTTAGGAGGCCTACTCTTTGGTTCACTCAGTAGTGACTGGAATGTGCATAACTTATGCCAGCCAGGGGATGAAGGCTATTCACTTGATCTGACTGCACTAGTTTTTCGACATGGTAGCACTGATTTCCAGTTTTCTGAGACAGAGACCTCCCCAATTGACTTTGCTGCCAATTCTGAGCGAGATTTCTTAGAAGGGAAGCAAACCACAGTCCCTGATCCTACCCTCCATGTCGTCTTCCCCAGTATCAGCAAATCACGTTAGGAATGACAACTCATTCTATTTCCAATTGTACCACATCCAGCCACGAGACTGAGTTTGGAAACCCACTTTGAAAGCGACGAAAACACATGAATCCACTTCGCTTGCTTAAGCAAACCTGTGTTTAAATGAGTGCCAATCGACACTAAATGTAGAACGCACTGTACCGCTTCTTGGCAGGGCTTGATGTTTCCTGTGGCTTCGAGGTTCGTTTGTGTTCAGTAATGACACTTGAAAAGCATTGGAGCACTGCAGTGGAATTTCAAGAAAAGAAAGGCCTGTTCGTGACACCAAAACGCTTTGGGCGGCAGCCACCCATCTACTTGCATGCCTTCTTGTAAAGAGTTTGTGGTAAGTGAATGTCTTGGGAGGCCCTATTCCTTGGTTCACTCTGTAGTTTCCGGAATGCTCATAACGTGCCAGCCAGTGGATGAAGGCTATGCTGCCTTGAACTGACTGCACCAGCTTTTCCCACATGCGTAGTATTGATTTCAGTTTTTCTGAGACAGAGACCTCCCCAATTGATTTTTCTGCCAATTCTAGACGAGATTAGTTGGAAGGGATCCAACCACAGTGGCTGATGCTAGTCAGCATGTCTCTCTTCCACAATAGTGGCTAACGTGTTAGGAGTGACAACTCATCCTGTTGCCAACTGCGCCACATCCAGCCATGCGACTGACTTTGGAATCACGCTAAAGACAAAAACATGTGCATCCACTTTGCTTGCTTAAGCAAACCTGTGTTTCGTAGTGCCAATCTGACTCTGAACATGAAAGCCCTGTTCCTCTTGTCGTGTGGCTTAATGTCGCCATGTCGGCACGGCTTTCATTTGTTTCCAGTTCTCACACTTGGACGCATTGAGCACTGCAGTGGAGATTTCAGAGAGCCTTGGTCATGGGCAGCTGAGTACGCTTGGGCAGCAATCACACAGGTACCTGCATTCCTCCCAGTGCAAGGGTTGCGATGAGGCAGTGTTTCAGGAGGCCTTTTCCTGAGTTCGCTCCAGTTGGGTCCCCGGAACGCACACAGCTTGGTGTGGGCTTGGGGATGAAGAGTCTGCCTTGATGTGACTACACTATGTTGTTCCATATGGCTGAATTGATTTCAGGTCTCCGAGGCAGGGACCTCCATAAATTGACTTTGCTGCCTTTTCCCTCCACATGTTTCTTAGAACAGATCCATGCAAGAGTTACACATTAAAGTAGATATTTTGGGAGGCCTTTTCCTTGGTTCATTCAGTAATTACCCGAGATACTCATAACGTGCCAGCCAGCAGATGAAGGCTATGCCTTGATCTGGCTACACTAGTTTTTAAAACACGGCGGGATTGATTTCAGTTTTCTGAGACAGAAGACCTCCCCAATTGACTTGCTGACAATTCTGAACGAGATTTGTTGGAAGGAGACAAACACAATCCCTGATGCTGCCCAACATGTCTTCTTCCCCAGTATCAGCAAACGCGTTGGGAATGACAACTCATTCTATTACCAATTGTACCACATCCAGCCATGAGACTGAGTTTGGAAACCCGCTTTAGATGAAAACACATGCATCCACTTCGCTTGCTTCCAAAAGTAAAACTGTGTTTTGTAGTGCCAATCAGCTCTGAACGTAGAAAGCACTGTTCCTCTTGTCGTGTGGCTTAATGTCACCTGTAGCTTTGATGTTCATTTGTTTCCAGTTCTCATACTTGCAAGCATTGAGCATTGCAGTGGAATTTCAGAAAGATCCGTTCATGACATGAAACATTTTGGGCAGCAACCATGCATCTGCTTCCATGCCTTCCTGTACAAGGGTTGTGATAAGTTAATGTTTTGGGAGGCCTGTTCCTTGATTCACTCTGTAGTTTCTGGAATGCTCATAATGTGCCATTGGCGGATGAAGGCTGTGCATTGAACTGATTGCACCAGCTTTTTCCACATGGCCCGGTATTGATTTCAGTTTTCCGAGCCGGAGACCTCCATAATTGCCTTTTCTGCCAATGCTGAATGAGATTTGTTAGAAGGGAGACAAAAACGGTCCCTGCTATTGCCAACATGTCTTCAACCACAGTATCAGCAATCACGTGAGGAATGACAATTCATTCTATTGCTGCGTAGCTTAATATCCAACCATGCAACTGCATTTAGGCGAGAACCCTGGTTTAGATGAAAACTTTTATGCATCCACTTTGCTTGCTAAGGCAAACCTGTGTTTCTTAGTGCCAATCAGCTCTGAATATGAAAGCACTGTTCCTCTTCTTGTGTGACTTAATGTCTCCAATAGCTTTGACATTGGTTTGTATCCCGGTCTGACACTTGCAAGCAGTAGTCTTTGCAGTGGAATTTCAGAGAGGCTTGGTTGTGAAAATTGAACCACTTTGGGCAACAGCCACTGTCCTTGCACTCCTTCACTGTACAATGGTAGCATTATGTCAATGTTTCGGGAGGCTTATTCCTTATTTCACTCATTTAGTTACTGGAAGGAACCGAACTTGCTGGCCTGCAGATGAAGTCTCTGCCAGTCCTGACTGGACTGGATTTATCTGCATGGCAGTGTTGATTTCAGTTATCCAAAACAGTGACCTCCATGATTCACTTTCCTGCCAATCCGGAACTCACGTTTGTGAGGAGGAAGCCAAACACTGTCGCAGCGACTTTTCAACATGCCTTTCTTCCCTGCAATCATAATCTCTTTAGGATTGATAGCTCATTCTACTGAAGTCTGCTGTACAGCCAGCCACGTGCCCTGAAGTTTCCGAAAACATCTTTGGAGCAAAACACATCCATCTGCTTCCCTTCCTTGAGCAAAACCTGTGTTTCATAGTGCCAATCATCTCTGAACGTGAATACACTGATCCTCTTTGCGTGTGGCTTAGCGATTCCTGTAGCTTTGAGGTTCACTTTTTTCAATACAGACACTTGGAAGAATTGGGATTGCAGTGGAGATTTCAGAGATGTTCTGTTTGAATAGTGCATTTTTTGACAACAGCCTCTAAGTACCCTACATTCCTTACAGTGCTGTAGGTACGTTCCATCACATTTCCAGGAAGCCTTCTTCTTGGTTTCTTCAGTTAGTGGCCTGAGGAGACATAAGGTACCAACGTGTGATTGGAAACCTCCGGGTTTGATCTGACAGCTCCAGATTAGCAGGCAAGGCATTCCTGATTTCAGTTGTCGGAGGTAAGGTCCTCCCCAATTGTCTTTACTCCCTGTTCTGAATGCTTATTTGATTTATGGGAGCCAAACAAAGTCAAAATGCCAGTCAACATGTCTCTGTTCCCTAGTACTGCATTAAATGTGTTGGAATGACACCTGTTGTATTGCCCTGCTCCACAGCCAACCATGTGACTGAGTTTGGAAACCCTCTTTAGGCGAAAACACATGCCATCCACTTTTTTTTGCAGCACTAAAACAGACACTGTGTTTTCATGGTACCCAATCATCTTTGAACGTAGATACACCTGTTTCTCTTCTTAATATTCTTTAATATCTCCTGTAGCTTTGAGTTTTGTTAGTGTTCAAATTTTTGACAATGGCAAGTATTGTGCATTGCAGTGGAATTTCAGAGAGGCTTGTTAGAGAACAATAGAAATGCTTGAGCAACAACCACACAGTTCCCTGTATTCCCGGCCTGTGCAGGTGTTGCGTTATGTCAGTGTTTTGGGAGGCCTCTTCCTTGTTTCACTCAGTTAGTTGCCAGAAAGGCACATAGCATGCACCAGCCAGCAGATATGGCCTCTGCCTTGATTTGGCATCACTAAGTTTGTTGCACATGGCGGTATTCTTTTCCAGTTGTCTAATGCAGGAACCACCGGGTGGATTTCCCTGCCTATTCTGAATGCAGTAGGTTAGAAGTGAAACTAACATAGTCCCAACCACTAGTCAGCGCATGCCCTCCTGATCCCTAATATCATAATTTGCATTAGGAATTACGCCTCTTTCTGTGCCATATGCTGTGCCAAGTATTAATGACTGAGTTTGAATCTCTAATTTCGAAGAAAAGCATCCCATCCACCCCACCAGCTAAATATTTCCAATGGCTTTGTGGTTCGTTTTTGCAACCGTCAGAAGACACTTACAAGCATTAAGATTGCAGTGCAATTTCAGAGGGGTTTTTTGTGAAAAAATTGCAAATGTTTAATAATAGCCTCTCAACTGAGTGCCTTACATCATGTATTCAGGAGACTATTCTTCTTGGTTCGTTTTAGTTGATGGGCACTTTAAAGGATATCTGATAACAACATGCCGGAGTAAGCCTCTCCTCTTGATCTGACTGCTTCAGATTAGAAGGCAAGGCGTTCCTGATTTCAGATGTCTGTACAGCAGCGTCACTCCCAATTGTCTTTTCTGCCTGTTGAGGAATGTATATTTGATCGATTAGAGCCAGAACCAGGGAGCTAGTCTTAGGATGGGAGAATGTCTCGCTTCATAGATGTCAACAAAGGCGTGTGTGTGACAACTCGTACTGTTACCCATATTCTCCACAGCAGACGTTTGATTAGCCTTGGAAACAGATTGGAGATGGCTGCATCTTTCCAGAAATTTCTTAGGCAAAAACCTGTGTTACATTGACAAATAACAGGCCACTATGATGAGACCAGGAAGGCAGGCTTTCATGGGCGGGACCAAGTGAGAAAGCAGGAGATGTAAGATTTACCTAGGAACTGGAACAATTGGGAGATGAACTTAGAGCCATGGAGCCACCAAGGGACATGGGAGAGCAGGAATACACATGTGAGCAGAAACGCTCTAGGGGATTCCAAGAAAAGACAGGTAAGCTACTTTCTGTAAAGGAGGAGCTGTAGAAAGCAGGCAGCCCTGGGCTTGATGAGGGAAGCTCAGGAAAGAACGCCCCCACCTCTGGCCTGCAGAAGAGGACCAAAAAAAGACCAAGAAGAGAAAGGCAGCCCACCATGTTCTGGACAAAGCTCAACAGGGAAGAACAGGTGTCCACAAACTGGACAGAATTGGAGACAGAGGAAATCCGACGAACTAAGGGGTGGACAAGAGGTCTGTGCAATGAAAGATATGTGGCCTCGGTCTAAAAAGGGGGCAAGAAAACAGGCTGACCCTCAGTTGGACAAGAGGACGCTGGGGAAAGGCAGATGGCCCTGGGCTGGACAATATGTAACTTAGGAAGACAAGCTGACCATGGACTGGACTAGGGGAAAAGGGGGAATCAGTCATCCACACGCGCTGAATCTGGGGAGGAGGGGAAGGCTGGCAGCCTGAGGCTGGACAAAGTGGTCCATGGGTAAGCAGGTCGCTCTCGGAATTAAACAAACCACAGGAACCATAAGAAAGCAGGCTGCATCGGACAGGACCAGATAAAGCACTCACTCTGAAGGGGGCCCTGGGCTGGACAGCCAAAGGTTGATTAGGAGAACTCAGGTAGCCATAGAATTGGACATGATGTGGCAGAGGAAGGCAGGAGGCCCAGGGATGACAAGGTGGAACACGGAAAAACTTGTGGGAACATGGGCTGAGTCAGAAGTAGAAAACAAGATAATGAGCAGACCTAAGAGATGGACAGAGTGAGAAGAGGAAATCAAGCACTCCTTAAGTTGGACAAATAGAAGCAGGGGAATGCAGGCAGCCACAAAGGGACAAGAGGGAGGAGAAAAGGGAATTCAAGTTGTGCCTGCAGTTACTGGTGTGAGCAGGACAGAGTCAGGAGGCCATATGTGGCAACAAGGAGTGAGCAGGAGATGGCAGTCGGCTCAGGGTTGGACCTCTTGGTCCTATCCATGGAGTTGGAAGAGGAGTGAGCAGGTAGCCCATGGGCTGGTCAAGAGAGGGAGACAAGGTTAAAACAGAAAGTGGGTCTGGGTTGGACAGAGAAGAGCATGCCGAATTCGAACAGATATAGGGTAGAAAAGGGAAACAAGAGAAATGGCAATTAACCTTCAGCTGAACAATGGGGAGAAAGAGGAATTGGGCAGGAAGGATTTGAAAGTAGGTAGAAGTGAAAGACAGTTGGTTCTGTGCTGGAATGGTAGGTATTACGGGCTGGAGGAAGTGGAGCAGGGAATGCTGAGAGTCACTGGATGGAGAAGGGGTGACAGGTGAGGACGGGTGGCCTAAACGGTGCAAGTGGAAGCAGGGGAAAGATAGGCATCCATGGGCTGGACAAAGAGAGGAAGGGAAGTCACAGAGGGGAGAGTGGTAACAAGGGAATGTAGGTGGACCATGGATTGATAAGCTGTGACAGGAGAAGTGAGCAGCCACAGGAACAGACAAGGCATTTCAGGGGAAAGCAATCCATGGAATGGACAAGGGGAGCAGGGAAAGGCAGTCATCCATGGACTTGGAAAACAGGCAGCACACAATGGCGGACTGCCAGAAGCTTGAAAAGGGAAACAGGGGAAGACAGGTGGCCACAGGCTGGACAAAGGAAAAGAGGAGTGCTAGTAATACAGACACTAAGAGCGAAGAGGGGAAGGCGGGTCGCCGTGCACTACAAAGGGTGAGACAGTGGCATAAGCAAGCAATCATAAGCTGGACCAATAGCATAAGGGAAAGGCAAGTAGCAAAAGGGCAGGAAGAGTGTGGACAGGGGAAGGAGCGGTGGGCTATGAGCTTGGACAGAGGGAGCAGGGGATGGGATGTGAAACCATGGATGGGATGCAGGGCAAAGAAGGGGAAGACACTCAGTCACAGAATAGACAAAGAGGAGCTGGAAGAGGTGGGTAGACCTGGGATGGTTAGAGTGGGAGCAACATGGCCACCAGGCTGGACGAGGAGGGGAACAGTGGAAGGCAGGAAGCCACGGGGACAACACAGAGAGCAGAGCAAGGAGCAGGCCAGCACAGTTTGAGACAAAGGGAAGCAAGAGATCGGCTGGCAGCCAAAGGTGTAGTAGTAGGAGAGCAAGGGAAAGCAGGAGGCCAGGGGACACACAAGTGGGAGCAAGGGAAGCCTGGCATCCATGGCCTGACCAGAGGAAACAGGGGAAGGCAGACGAAAAGCCCTTTGCTGGGTGAATGGAGCTTACACTGGAGATACAGAAGCAACTCTGTAGTGGACAAACAGGAGCAGAAGGCAGCGGGTAGCCCATCAAAGGACAGAGTGGGAGCAAGGAAGGAGGCTGGCATCCATGGCCTGACAAGGGGGAGCAGGGAAAGGGAGGTGGACACCAGGCGAGAAAGAATATCTCCAAGAGGCAGGTGGCCTCTGGCTGGACAACGGAGCACATTGGAAGTCAGGCAGCCCGCACGGGGTGGAAGAGGGTGAGCGGAGGAATTGGGGCTGACCTGGAAGTTGGACATGTAGAACAGAGTGACCAAGAACAGTGAAGTAAGAACAAGAGAGGAAGAAGTAGGCGGCCATAGGCTGGACAAGAAGGAACAGAGCAAAGACCAGCAGCCTTAAGGCAGGACAGGAAACTATGAGTGGGAGAAGGCAGCTGGCAGCAGGCTGGACAAGGGGATGCAAGGAAAGACCATGCAGCCATATCTTGTCAAGGGGAGGCAGAGAGGAACGGCAAGCGACTCTGAGCCAGGACAAGTGGACAGGGCAAACGGAGCCACCATAGGCTGGACAATTGGAGTTCAGGGGTAAAAAGGTGTGCATGGCGCGGACAACCAGGGTGCAGAGAAGCACAGATGTCCCTTGGCTGGACAACCGGACCAAGGAGAAAGGGCTTCACGCCTGAACTGGACAAAGGGGCAAGCAAGAAAAGGGCCAGCAAGCAATAAGCCTACAGAAGGGCAGCAGAAGAGTGGGCAGCCATAACACTGCCTGATGACACAAGTGACTGCAGGAGCAAGGCAGGTGGCCACAGGCTTGGCCCGGGGGAGCCAGAGAAGCACAGTGGCCCAGTGGCTGGATAGGAGGTATCCAGGGGAAGTGTCTGCAGCAATAAAGTGGACAAGGGGGACCAGTCAGACGGCCACGGGCAGGTAAAGGACAGCAGTGGAAGCCAGGTTGCTAGCATGGCTTGGACAGCACTGAGCCAAGGAATACGGGCTAAGATGGGCTGGGCAAAAGATAGTAGGATAAGGCAGAAGAGCCCAGCCCACAGGCACAGAAAGAGAATGTAGAGCCGGGGAATGGAAGTGGACCTGGACTGGACAGCCAGGGGAACAGGGGAACTCAGGCAGCCACCAGGGTGGGCAAGGGAGAAATAGGAAACGCGGGGTAGCCCTGGCCTCAAAGGGGCACCAGTAAAGGTGGGTAGCCACAGGCTGGACAAAGGGGAGCAGGCAAAAACATGCAGCCCTGAGCTGGACCAAGTGGGCGCGGCAGATCGCTTGGGCAGCAGGCAGGACTAGAAGAAGGAGTCAAGAAAAGACATACAGAGATGGCCTGACAAAGGGAAGCTTGAGGAAGGCAGGTGGCTCTGTGCTGGACATATGGTAGCAGGGGAAGAGTAGGCAGCCACAGGGTTGAGATACTGGAACAGGCAAAGCTGGGCAGAGCATGGGTTGGACAAGGGGGTCCCAGGGTAAAACCGGGAGGATATTTCCTGGACAACAGTGAACAAGAGGAAAACTGAGCAACACTTGGCTGGACAATAGCAGCAAAGGGAGAGAGGAGGCTTTTAGGAATGGGCGGAAGGGACCAGGGAAAGCCCAGGAAAGGCGAGAACGTACTGACAGACAAGTGCAAGCAGGGAAAGAACATGTTGCAAAAGGCTGAGCCAAGGAATTTGCAGGAGAAGGCAGGTGTGGGAGACATGAGCAATGGAGAACTCAGGAAGGGAGGGCGGCCAGAGGGCTTTACAGGGAAAGCTGAGAGAGAAGAGCAAGTGGCCCTACGCTGAACAAAGAAGAGAGAGTAAGGGAAATCAGATAAACTCTAAATGGGAACAAAGTGGGTGAGAGGAAAGTCATTCTACACTTACTTGGACAAAGCGAGCAGGGGAAGGATTTTGGGACTGAGCTGCACTGGCGGGAGCTGACGAAAAGCAGGCAGCCATGGGCTTCACAAGTGACAGCAGGGAAGGAGAGAGAGTGGACACTGGCACAGATCCAGGGGACTATGGGGACATGCAGGGGTCCAACGGATGGACCGTGGTCCAGAGAGAAACCACGCAGGCGCTATAGTGGACAAGCGGGCATCCTGCGGAATTCAGGTTAATCCCCGGAGGCTGGGGAAGGGCAGCAACGCAACGAACCCAGCCAGCCTTGGTTCTTGGTGGACCAAGGTGGTCCAAAGGAAGGCAGTCAGCCATAGGGTGGCCTGTCTGGGGAAACAAGGGAAGGTAAGCTAGCCTTACCAACCAAAATGTTACCATAAAATACAGAAAGCTGACCATAATGCTGCACTGAAATGCTTGTCTGAGAGTGCAGGATGCCCTGGGTTGGACAAGGGGGAGCACAGGAAGGCACACTACTCTAGTTTAAGACACTGGTGTGCAGAGCAACGCAGAACAGAGATGGGCAGGACAAAGTGTGAGCAGGAGCAGGCATTAGGCCATGGTCACTGGGGAAAGAAAAGAGGGAGCAAGAGAACTCAGCCTGGACCTTGGACTGAAAGAGGGAGGAATAAGAGAATGTTGTGGTGACCCGCACGGTGTGAACAAGGGTAACTGGAAAGGGCAGGCGACCCTGGGCTGGTACGAGGAGCAGGGGAAGGTGAGGCGGCAACATTCTGGACAAAGGCGAGCAGGAGACTGACGTATGTTGCTGTGGGCTGGACAAGTGGAGGTACTGGGAGCAAGGCCGGCATCTGTGGTCCGACAAGTGGGAACAGGGAGCAAGCAGGCAGCCCTTAGTTTGACAAGCGGAAACAGTGGAAGGCAGGCAGCCACTGGGCTTGACAAAGTGATGCAGGGGAAGGCAGGTGGCCGAAAGGCTGGAAAAGTGGCAACAGTGGAGACGCACATGTGCCTGAAAGGAACCTGCGTGGGAGCAAAAAGGAAGGCTGGCATCCATGGCTTGACAATGGGGAACAGGGCAACCGGGCGGCTCTTGGATGGACATGTGGAAGCAGTGGAAGGCACACTGGCCTGGGCTGGAGAAGAGGGTGCAGGAGGAAGTCAGGCAGCATGGATGCACCAGAGACCAGAGGGGAAGGCAAGTGGCCGTGGGCTAAACAAGGAGGTCCATGGGAAGGCAGCCAGCCCCTGGGTGAGCAGGTAGAGGCAAGGGAAGGCAGGCAGCCACTAACTGAAAGAGGAGTAGCTGGAGGAGGAGGCATGTGGCCTCTGAGGCTGGACAATGGGAGTGCACATTGGAAGGAGGAAGCAGCCACAGTGTGGCTGCGACTGAGCAGGGGAGAGCAGGCCATTGCAGCCTCACACATGTGGAAACACGTGTAGGCAGGTTGCCATGGAGCGGATGGGAACGAGAATCAGAGGAGAAAGCGGAGGAGGCACAGGTTGGACAAGGGGGCGGTCTGCGGGAGATCAGTCGGCGATGGGTGCCGAGAAAAGGGGTGCGTAGGAGCCTGGTGAGGCAGGTTGCTGGAAGGGGAGCAAGGGAAGACAGATGGCCCTGAGCTGCACAAGGGGCCACAGGAGGAATCAGGTGGCCACAGGCTGGAAGACAGAGGTCAGGCGGGCTGAGTGGACATGGGCTCGACCTGTGGGTGAATGGAAGACATGCATCAATGGCCTGACAAGGGGTTGCGGGTGAAGAGAAAGTAGAGGCGACACTTGCCTGGACAATGGCGAGCAGGGGCAGCAGGAGGCCACTGAAGTGGCCCAGGGGGAAGAGGAGAAGGTAGGCAGAAATGCGGCTTCACCGGGGGATCCTGAGGATGGAAGCTGGTCAAGGGGTGGACCAGTGGAACAGGGGAAAGTGGAGTGGCCTTGGGTCCAGACAGCAGAGTATCACTGCCGAAACGAGCAGTACGGGCTCACGGCAAACTGATGCAGGAAGAGATTAGTTGGCCACCCAGGATGGTAAATGGGATCCAGAGGAAGACAGCCAGCCATGGGGTGGATGACAGGGAACAGAGAGAAGGCAGGAAACCTCTGCCAGCACAATGGAAGCCACCAAGGGAAGTCAGGCAGGCATGGGTTGGACATAGAGAACGTAGGGAGGAATGTGGTCCTGGGCTGTGGGAGGGAGGCGAAGTGGATGGCAGACAACCACTGGAGGGGCAGCAGAGGAAGGCAGGTGTTCATGTGTTGACAAAGGGATAGCACGAGAGAGGCAGAGCAGCCTCCAGTAACAGGACACTGATAACAAGGAAGGCAGGTGACAAGAGATTAGGCAAGTGGGTGCAGGGGAGAGCAGGTGGCCACCGTCTGCCAAAGAAAGAGGTAACAAGAAGGGACAGGGGGCCTAAGGCTGGACAACAGTGTGCATGGGGAGGCTGGGGGCCACGTGTTGGACAATGGTAGAGCAGGGGAATTCGGGGCTGACCTGAGTTGGACATTTGGGTACAGGGTGAACAGTGACTGGGGCTGGTCAAGGAAGAGTCAAGGAAGAAGTGTGAGGCATGAAACCCAAACAAGAAGGGACAGGGAAAACCAAGCAGTCCACAGGGTGGACCAAGGCAACTGGAAAGGACGGGCGGCCCTGAGCTGAAAGAAGAGGGTATGTGGGAATTCAGACAGACTAAGGAGAGCAGGAGAAGGCACGTGGCCACACGCTGGACGGTGCGGAGCTTAGGAATGGCAGGCGGCCGGCGGCCTGGTTTCAAGGGGAAGCAGGGAAAGGACGGGTGGCCCTGCGGAGGCTGGACAAAGGGGAGGGAAGGGAGGTCCGTGACCACAGAGGTGGACAGAGGGAAGCTGCAGTGAAGCAGGTGCCCCTAGTTCCGAGGACTGGAAGCAGGGGGAAAGCAGGTGGCCACGAAGGAAGGTGGGAGCAAGGGAAGGTCGGGATCCATGACTGGCCGAGGGGCAACAGGAGAAGGCAGGGGCAGCTCTTGGCTGGATAAGTGGAAACCTGGAAAGGCAGGCAGCCACTGGGCAGACGAGGAGGAGGAGGGGAAGGAAGGTGGCCACTGGCTGGAAAAGGGTTGCTTGGGGAGGTAGGAAGGCAGCCTCTGGCTGGAGAGTGATGCACGGTGGAGGAGGCAGGCCGGTAGCCCACGGGGTGGATAAGGAGTGGGCTGGGGAATTGAGGGCTGACCTAGGTTGGACATGTGGGATCATGGAGTGGGCTGGTGGCCAAGGGCTGGTCCAGGAAGAGCCAAGGAATGGTGGTGGCCACGGGCTGGACAAGGGGGGGGAGCAGGGAATGCTGGGTGTCACTGGCTGGAGATGCTGGGCCAGGTGAGGACAGGTGGCCTAAACTGTACAAGTGGAGGCAGGAGAAAGAGGAGGCATCCATGGGCAGAAAAAAAGGAAGAAGGGGAAGACGGGCGGTGCAGGGCGGAGAGTGGTAACAAGGGAATGCAGGTGGACCATGGCTTGACAACCTGTAACGGGAGAAGTAGGCAACCACAGGCTGGACCCAGGGCATTCCAGGGAGAAGCAGTGAGTCCATGGAATAAGAGCAAGAAGAACAGGGAAAACGATCATCCATGGACTTGGACAACAGAGCAGCACGCTGCAGCGGGCTGCCTGGAAGCTTGACAAGGGGAAGACAAGGGGAAGACAGGTGGTGCTGGGCTCTAGAAGTCGGAACAGGGTAAGTGGGAGCCCTGGGCTGGTTATGGGGGAGAAAAGGAAGGCAGGTGGCCAAAGACTGGACAAGGAGAACAGGAGGAATCCGAGTGAACACTGGCCGCACTGAAAGCGAAGAGAGGGAGGCAGGTGGCCCTGCTTTGCTTCAAAGCAGTGGTGGGGTGAAAGCAGGCGATCACTGGCTGGACCAGTGACCTAAAGGAAAGACAAATGGCCAAAGAACAGGAAGAACAGACAAGAGAGGGAAAACAGTGGGCCACGGATAGAGACAAAGTGCTGGGAGGGAAGACGCTCAGCCACAGGATAGACAAGGGGGAGCTGGAGATAGCAGACGGACCTGGGATGGACAAGTGGGAGCAAGATGGCCCTGGGGTGGGTGAAGGGGGAGCAGTGGAAGTCAGGAACCCACGGAGACATTTGGGAACAGGGGTAGGCTGGTGGCCAAGGGCTACTCAAGGAAGAAGTCAAGGAAGGGTGGCTTCAATGGGCTTAGACAAGAGGGGACAGGGAAAACCTGGCCATCACACGTTGGACAAGGGTAACTGGAAAGGGCGAGAACGAGACCCTGTGCTGGAAGGGGGTGAAGGGGAAGTTAGGTGGTCAGAGAGGAGCAGAAAAGGCATGTAGCCACGAGCTGCCCTATTGAGAGCTAAAGAAAGCAGGTGGCCATAGGCTGGACAAGGGGAAGCAGGGAAAGAAAGGCGGGTGGCCCTGGGCTGGACCAGGGGAAAGAGCAGAATTCACGTGATCATGGGGTGGACAAAAAAAGCCTACAATAAGCAAGGGCCCCTAGTTCGAGAAATCAGAAAACAATGGGAAATCAGGTGTACGAAGGAAGGTGGGAGCAAGGGAAGTTTGGGATCACATGGCCTGTCGAGGGGCTGCAACAGAGAGAAGGCAGGCAGCTCTTATGGCTGGATAAGTGAAAGCAGGGGAAAGGCAGACATGCACTGGGTGAATGAGGAGGAGAAAAGGGAAGGCAGGCGGCCCCAAGGCTGAAAAAGGGTAAGCCCGAGCAGGCAGGCAGCCTCTGTGCTGAAGAAAATGGTGCACAGTGGAAGACGGGTGGCGGCGCGGCAGCGGCGCGGCGGCAGCCATGGGGTGGATGGGGTAAGCAGTGGAGTTGAGGCTGACCTGAGTTGTTCATGTTGGATCGTGGGTAAACAGGTGGCCAAGGGCTGGTCCAGGAAGAGCCAAGGAATGGTGGTGGCCATGGGCTGAACATTGGAGAACAAGAAGATGCTGGGTGTCACTGGCTGGAGTTAACGTAGACCATGTAAGGACATGTGGCCACCAAGCACAACACAGAGTGGTAGCAGGGAAGGATAGGCATCCATGGGCTGGACAAAGAGAGAAGGGGAGGGCAGGAGGACACAGGAAGCGAGTGGTAACAAGGGAAGGCAGGTCACCATGGATTGACAACCTATAACAGAAGACTGGACAAAGTTCCAGGGGAAAGGAGGCGTCTGTGGAATGGACAAGGAGGAGCAGGGAAGGGCAGTCATCCATGGACTTGGACAACAGGCAACATGCAATGGCACACTGCCACAAACTTGATGTGGGGAACAGGGGAAGACAGGTGGCCACCAGACTCCAGAAGTGGTAGCAGGGGAAGCAGGAAGCGCTACCCCCCCTTCCCAGTGTGTGTGTGTAAATAATGTGAAGTAATTGAAATGTGTGGCGTAATGTGTGTATTAAATGTGTGTGGCATTCCTTTCCCCCCCCCCCCCCCCCCCCCCCTCACACACACACACACCATACCGCGCACACACACACACACACACACACGACACACCATTTAAGCACACCTGCATGCACACACACACACACACGGCACACACAACATTTTAAACACACACACACGTTTTCCACACGTTGCATTTACCTGCACGCGCACGCACACGCACTGTTGCTGTGGCATTTTGCTTTCTTTACCGTACCGCACCTTTACGAACACTGCTGCCGCGCTTTACATTTTTACGCACGCGCTTTTTTACACACGCGCTACCCAATGCAATGGTGACGCTGGCGGTAATGGCGTGAACTACCCACGGTGGTACACACACGCACACGCGCGCACACACTTGCCACTTCACCTGGTGGTGATTGATGGCGTGTATTACCAGGTGGTGATTGCACACACACACACACACACATTTTTTTACCTTCTAAATGGTGATGTGATGAATGAAAATGTATGATTACCGCGCCACATACACACGGTTGCGCACACACGCACCCCCCCGACGTGGCGAAATGACCGTGCAATGACTTTACCCCCTTTACCAGGTGCCCCCCCAGTATTGTAATGAAATAGTTATGGGGGAGAAATGGAAGGCATTATTACCAAGTGCTGGATAAGGGGAACAGAATTAATCAAGTGGCCACTGGCCACACCTGGATGAAGAGGGGAAGGCAGGTGGCCCTCCTTCAGGAAAGGGTGAGCCGATGGAAACCAAGTGATTGGGTTGGACCAATAGCATAAGCAAAGTACAAATTACCAAGGAACAGGAAAAATGTGAACAGGGGAAGGCGGTAGGCTATGAGTCTTTAAAAGGCGGAACAGGGGATAAGGCGGGGTCCATGGATGCGATAAAGGGAAGGAAGGGAAGACACTCAGCCACAGAATGAATGAGAGGGGCTGGAGAAGTTAGGCCAGACCTGGAATGCACCAAGTGGGAGCATAAAAATAGCCCTGGGGTGGATGAAGGGGAACAGTGGGAAGACAGGAAGCCACGGGGACAACAAGGGGAACCCAGAGGCAAGGCAGGCTGACGCAGTGTGGACAAAGGGAAACAAGGGTCGGCAGGCAGCTCAAGGTGTGCTAGTGGGAGCAAGGGAAACCAGGAGGCCCAGGGACTCCAGTGGGGAGCAAGGGAAAGATGGCATCCATGGCCTGACCAGAGGAAACAGGGGAAAGCAGACGGCCCTTTGATGGAGCAGTGGAAACGTGGAATGCAGGCAGGTCTGTAGTGGACAAGCAGGAGCAAGAGAAGGCGGGTGGCCACCAAAGGACAGAGTGGGAGACAGGGAAGCCTGGCACCCATGGCCTGACAGGGGGAGCAGGGGAAAGGGAGGTGGCCACTAGCCGAAAAGTGGTATCTCGAAGAAGAGGCAAGTGGCCTCTGGTTGGACAATGGAGCACAGTGGAAGGCAGAGCAGCCGTGGGGTGGAAGAGGGTAAGCAGAGAATTGAGGCTGACCTGAGTTGAACATGTAGAAGCAAGGGCAGCCCGAGGCTGGTCAAATAAGAACAAACAAGAAAGGGTGGCGGCCATGGGCTGGACAAAGCGGAGCAGGCAGGAGGTCCAGCCCGGCCTTGATCAGGACAAGTGTGAGTGGGAGGAAGGTGGCTGGCGGCAGGCTGGACAAGGAGGGTGCAAGGAAGAGACTTGTGCAGCCATATGCGACCAGGGGAAGCAAAATGGGCAAGCGACTCTGAGCAGAACCATAAGTAGTAGCAGGGGAAGGCAGGTGGCCCTGGGCCTGACAAAGTGTAACAGGGCAAGCAGGACAGCATGGGCTGGAGAATATGGTTCAGGGGAAAACAGGTGGCCCAGAAAGCCTGGACAACGGGACGCAGGGGAAGAGCTGGTGTCCCTTGGCTGCAGACCAGGGGAGCAGGGGAAGGACTTCAGGCCGGAGTCTGGACAAAGGGGAGCAAGAAAAGGCAGGCAGCCACTGGCCTATACAAGGGAAGCAGCAGTAGGCAGGCAGCCACGTGCTGCACAAGTGACAACAAGAGAGGCTGCACGTGGCCCACAGGCTTGGCCCAGGAGACAAAGAGGAATGTAGGGGGCCAATGGCCGGACAAGGGGTCCAGGGGAAGGTGTGCAGCCATAACGTGGACAATGGGGACCAGTCACACGGCTACAGGCAGTGCAAGGAGAGCAGGGGAAGCCAGACTGCCATGGCTTGGACACTTGCAGGCCAAGAAACACAGGCAAAGATGGGCTGGGCAAGTGGGAGCAACATAAGGCAGACAGCCACGGGCTAGACAAAGTGGAACAGGGGAATGGAAGTGGACCTGTACTGCACAAGGGGAACATAGGAAGTCAGGCAGCCATGGGGTAGACAAGGAGGACAGGAAAAGGCAAGTGGCCTTCAGCCCAAAGGGGCACCAGTAAAGGTGGGCTGCCACAGGCTGGACAAAGGGGAGCAGTGGCCACAGGCAGCCCTGAGCAGGACAAGTGGGCATGGGAGATGGCAGCGTGCAGCAGGCTTTGGACAAGAAGAGAGGAGCCTGGAAAGTCATACATACATGGCCTGACAAGGGAAGCAGAAGAAGGCAGGTGGCTCTGTGCTGGACATTTGTTAGCAGGGGAAGAAAGGCAACGCTGAAGCTTGAGAAACTGGAACAGGGAAGAGCAGGCAGCCATGGGCTGAACAAGAGGGTCCAGTGTAAAGCAGGCGGCCATTTCCTGGACAGAGAGAACAGAGGGGAATGCAGGCGACACTTGGCTGGACAAGGGGAGCAGGAGGAGGCTTTAGGGAATAGAGCGGAGACCAGGGGAAGCCAGAAGAGGCAGCCAAATCCACTGACAGACAAGGGGAGAAGCAGGGAAAAGCATGTTGCCACAGACTAGGCCAGGGAGACGAGAGGAAGGCAGGTGGCCATGGGCTCTCGACAGTGAGGAGCTGAAAGGAAGGGCAGGCAGCCAGAGGCTGAACAAGGGAGAGAGCAAGGGAGAGGGCAGGTGGCCCTGCGCTGGACAATGGAGTGCAGGGGAAGACAGATGGCTCTGGGCAGGACAAATTTGGGGAGGGAAAGTCATGCTACTCTTCGTTGGACAAGGTGAGTAGGGGAAGGATTTTGGGACTGAGCTGCAGAAGGGGAGCAGGGAAAGGGCAGCAGCCATGGAAGCTGCAAGTGACAGCAGGGAAGGAAGGTGGACACTGGCTGGATCCAGGGGACATGGGGACTGCAGGAGTCCAATGACAGGACAAGGGGTCCAGGAGAAACCACGCATGCATATGGTGGACAACAGGCACCTGCAGAAGTCAGGTGGCTCCAGGCTAGGCAAGGACAGCAGGGCAATGCAGGCGGACACAGAGTGGACAAGGCGGTCCAGGGGAAGGCCAGTCAGCCATCAGGTGAACAATAAGGGAGCAGGGGAAGGTAGGCTGGCCTTGCCAACACAAATGGTACCTGGGGAAATGCAGTCGGCCATGTCCTGCACAATGGAGTGCAGGGGAGGCAGGGCCCTGGCTGGACAAGGGGGCACAGGGAAGGCAGCTGCTGTGGTTTGGGCCTGGGACAGAGAATGCAGGCAGAGATGGCAGGGCAAGTGTGAGCAGGAGAAGGAAGGAGGCCAGCTAGACAAAGGGAGCTGGCAGCTGGACCTGGAATGGACAGGGGGAAAGGAAGTGCGGCAGGTGTGGACAAGGGGAATTGGAAAGGGCAGGCGACCCTGGGCCCACGGGGTCAGGGACAAGGCAGACACATTCTGGAACAAAGGGGGCAGGGACAGCATGTTGCTGTGGCTGGACAAGTGGGTGCAGGGAAGGCTGGCACATGGGGACAAGGGGAACAGGGAAGCAGGCAGCCGCTGGACAAGAGGAAGCAGGGAAGGCAGGCAGCCCTGGGCTGGACAAAGGGACAGGAAGGCAGGCAGGAGAACAGTGGAAGCAGGAAGCAGGTGGCCACAAAGGAAGTGGGAGCAAGGGAAGGCTGGCATCCATGGCCTGACAAGGGGAACAGGGGAAAGCAGGCAGGTCTTGGCTGGACATTGGAAGCAGGGAAGGCAGCTGCCCTGGGATGGACAGGGCAGAGGAAGCAGGCAGCCACTTGAGACCAGGGAGCAGAGGGAAGGGTGGACAAGTGGTCCATGGAAGGCAGCCAGCCACTGGGTGGGCAAGGGGAGCAGAAGGCAGACAGCCACTAGCTGAAAAGGGGTAGCTGGAGGAGGCTGGCCTCTGGCTGGAAAAGGGAGCACAGAAGGAAGGCAGCCACAGTGTGGCTGGATGAGCAGGGAAAGGCAGGCCATTCAGCAGATGTGGACAGGTAGGCAGACAAGGGGGCAGATCAACAAGAACAGGGAAAGCTGGAGACAAAGTTTGGACAAGGGGGGCAGGAAATCAGCGATGGAATAAGGGGTGCGAGAAACCTGGTGGCAGAAGGTTGGACAAGGTAGCAGAAAGGCAAATGGCTCTGAACTGAACAGAACAGGAAATCAGCTGGCCACAGGCTGGAGGGGTTAGGCAGGCTGGCAGGGCTGACAGGAGAAGGAAGCAAGCATCATGGCCTCAAAAGGGGAGCAGGGAAGGCACGGCTGGACAATGGTGAGGGTAACAGGAGGCAGGTAGCCAGGGGCAGGGAAGGTAGGCAGCAATGTCCAGGGGGAGAGCAAGGAGGCTGGCCAGGTGGTGGACCAGTGGAACAGGGGAAAGTGGGTGGCCATGGGCAGACAATGAGTATCAGGGGAAGCAGGAGCGCTGCAGCAGGCAGGAAAAGGGTGGTGGCCACAGGCTGAGGGGTCAGAGGAAGGCAGCCAGCCATGGTGGCACAGGGAACAGGGGAAGGCAGAAACCTGGTGGCAGGTGTAACAGGGAATGCAGGCAGGCATGGGCTGGACATGGGGAACATGAGGGAATGTGGAGAGGAAAGTGATGGCCTCAGGCTGACAAGGGAGCAGGGGCAGGCTGGTGGCAAAGGGCTGGACTGGGGTGCAGGAAGGCATGGTCATGTTGCCTGATAAGAGGCAGCAAGGCTGCACAATGCAGAAAGGCAGGTGACATGGACAATGGCTCCAGGGAAGCAGGTGGCCACTGTCTGCCAAAGGGGTAGAAGGAGACAGGGGCCTAATGGTAGAAAACTGTGCATGGGCAGGTTGGTGGCAATGGGTTGGACAATGTGAGCAGGGGATTTGAGGCTGACCTGAGTTGGACATTTGGGAACAGGGTAGGCTGGCCAAGGTTTGTCAAGGCTGGTCAAGGAAGGGTGGCGGCCATGGACTAGACAAGAGGGGACTTGGAAAACCTGGCAGTCATGGGGTGGACAAGGGAACTGGAAAGGGCAGGCGGCCCTGGGCTGGAAAGGTTTGAACAAGGGGTGCAGGAAGGCATGTGGCCATGGACTGGACAATGGGCAGCTTAGGAAGGCAGGCGGCCAAGGGAAGAGGGCAGGTGGACCTGGGCTGGAGAAGGGGACAAGGGAATTCAAGTGACCACTGGGTGGATAAAGGGAAGCTGCAGTAGGGCCCTTGTTAGAACTGGAAGCAGGGGGGAAAGCAGGTGTCCAGAAGGAAGGCAAGGGAAATGGGATCCATGGCCTGACGAAGGGGGAACAGAGGAAGGCAGGTGTCTTGGCTAGATGGGAAGCAGGGAAAGGCAGGCAGCCACTGGGTGGACAAGGGGAGAAGGGGAAGGCAGGTGGCCACTAGCTGAAAAGGGTAGTAGAGGCAGGCAGCCTCTGGCTGGACATGGACAGTGGAAGCAGGAGCAGGCAGGTGGATAAGAGTGAGCAGGGGAATGAAGCTGACCTGAGTTGGACATGTTGGAGGGGAAGCAGGTGGCCAAGGGCTGGTCCAGGAAGAGCCAAGGAAGGTGGTGGCCATGGCTGGAGGGGGAGCATGGTATGCTGGAGTCAGGTGGAGAAGGGGGCAGGTGAGCGCAAGGAAGCAGGTAATGATAGGCATCCACAGACTGGACAAAAGAGAGGAAGGGATGGCCTGGCCACAGGGGAGTGGAACAAGGAAGGCAGCGGATCATGGATTGACAATGGTCAAGAGAAGTAGGCAGCCATGGGCTGGACAAGGGAAGCGGAAAGCAGGATCCATGGGCTGGACAAGGGGAGCAGGGAAGGCAGTCATCCATGCTGGACAACAGGAGCAAAGGCAGGCTGCCACAAGCTTGACAAGGGGACAGGGGAAGCAGGATGTGAGCAGGGAAGCAGGAAGCCTGGGAATGGGGAGAAGGGAAGGCACTGGGGACAAGGGGAACAGAGGAAGAAATGGACAGGCCACACAGGGAACAGGGGAAGCAGGCGGCCCTGTGCTAACAAGGGTGAGCAGGGAAGCACCACTGGCTGGACAAGTGGAGATGGGAAATGCAAGGGGACAGCCGGACAAGGGGAACCTGGAAGCAGTGGGCAGGGCTTCAGGGGAGCAGGGGATGGCAGGTGTAGGCAGGGCATGGGCAGATCAATGAGACAGGGGAAACAGGAGGCAGGTTGGACGGGGGTGGTGGGCAGGCAAGGCAGGACATGGGTTCAATAAGGGGGAGCAGTGAAGGTGGCCACAGTGTTGAGAGTAGGGAAGGAGGCCTGAGGGGGAACAGGTGGATCAGGTGGGTGGCAGGGAATGAGGGGATCAGGGGTGCTGGTGGACAGGGCTGACAAGGGATAAGGAAGACACTGGCCATTGCATGAAAGGGGAGCAGGAAAGAGCAGGTACTTGCTGGACAATGGAAGCAGGGGAAGGCAGGTGGCACTGCTGCTGGGCGTGAAGGAGACAGGCTCAAGGTAGAAGGATGGCAGGTGGCAGGTTGGACAAGGAGCAGGGGCATTGCAGGCTGACCTGAGTTGGACAGGGAACAGGGGTAGGCTGGTTGCCAAGGGCTGGTCAAGGAAGAGCAAGGAAGGGTGGTGGCCATGGGCAGACAAGAGGGGAGGAAAGCAGTCATGGGGTGGACAAGCAAGGAAAAGCAGGCACCCTGGGCTGGAAAAGGGGAGTAGGGGAAGCGCCACAGCTGGATAAAGGGGAGCAGGGAAGACAGGCCAGGTGGACAATGGGCAGGGAAGCAGGCACCCACATGCTCGGACAGAGAAAGGCAGGTGGCCTGGGCTGGAAGGGAACAGGGAATTCAAGCAAGCACTGGGTGAATAAGGAGCAGGGAAGGCATGCCCACTTGTTGGAGAACCAGACAGGGAAACAGGTGTCCACAAGGATGCAAGAAAGTCTGTCATCCATCTAAGACAAGGGAAGCATGCAATGGCAAACCACCATGCACTTGACAAGGAGAACAGGTGAAGGCAGGTGTCCACTGGCTGAAGGGAGCAGGGGAATACAGTATTGGGCTGGACATGGAGCAAGGAAATGAAGGCGGCCGCCACTGGACAAGGGGAACAGGAGAAACCAGATGGCCATGGGCTGCACAAGGGAGATTAGGGGCAGTCGGCCCATTGAGATGAGGTCCGAGCAGGGGAATGCGCCCAGGGCTGGACTAGGGAGCAGGAATGCAGGAGACATGGGCTGAGAAGGGAGGGCAGGTGAAGGCAGGCACCACCAGAAATGGGAGAAGGGGAGGCAGGCAGCCACTGGACAAGGCAGCAATGCAGGGGCTTCTTCAAGTGAGAAGGTGGCACTCCCTTGCTGGGCAGTGCATGAGAAATACAGCATCCAGACTGTGGAGAGCAGTGAGAGGGTGCTCTGGTGAGCCAGGGAGAGAACACTAGGGAGAGGGTGAGGGAACAGTCAAGGTGGAAGGGGGCAGTCCGGGCTGGGAGATGTGGGCAATGGGGAGGAAGGGAAGACACTCCAGACTGAGACAGAGAAAAGCAGAGCCTACTGGGCAGCTTCTCTGTCTGGGGGCAGCACATCTCCAGTGACAGGGGTAGGCTGTGACTGGTGAGGGAATGAGGATCAAGGAGACAAGTTCCAGGTGGGCACAGGACAAGTGGGGGGGGGGACCAACATCAGCTTGACAAAGGGGAACACTGGCACCCTTGGATGGCCCTGAAGCAGTGGAAGGCAGGCAACCCTGGGCAGACAAGGGGGTTCAAGGAAGGCTGGCAGCAGTGGGATGGATAAGGAAGCAGGGGCAGTGAGGCTGACCCTCACATATGGGAACAGGAGTAGGCTAACCAGGGATCATGAGGAAAGGAAAGGTGGCAGCCACAAACTGGACAGGGGGACAGAAGAAGGCAGCTTGCTGGCCAAGCAGACAAGCACCTGGAGAAAGTGATCCAGAGAAGGCAGCTCCAGGCTGACAAGGATAGAATGGAAAGGCAGCCGACCAGACAAGCAGGAGCAAATGAATGCAAGTGACTCAGGTTGGACATAGGGTAGTAGGGCATTGCAGGTGACCCTGGTTCAGAGGGACAAAGGCAGGAAGGTGGCTGGACAGTGGGGAGCAAGGGAAGGCAGGCTGCCATGGGAAGGAGGAGAGGGGGAGCAGGAGGAAATGGGCTAGACAGGGTCAGGGGAAAGCAGTCATGGGTGCTGGGCATTCAGGATTGAGCTGGAAAGGGCAGCAGAAAGACAGGTAGCCACAGGATGGAAGGGAACAGGGAATACAACTCCAGCAAATGGACAAGAGTGGAAGAGAAGGCAGGCAGCCATGGTCTTCACAGAGAGGGAAAGCCCGCAGATGAGCTGGACATACATTATCATTCAGCTCAGCTTCAGATGATATTCAGTGATCAGAAAGCCCTGGTTTTCATGTGAGGCTCCATGACATAGACTGAGCTACCATGGATGCTCCCTACCCTTCAACACCTCGTCAAATTCAACTACAGTAAAAATGAAAAAAATTTAGGCCTGTCTGAGCCAGTATGATGATCTAGTCATTCTAGTTTTTTTTTGGCAAATAGGATGTAGGCATATCTACTGGAATAGTAAGATTTCATTTCCCTGTTCTTTGTGTGTTGAGGGATAGAACCATGGAGAACTGTGCTTATATGGTGTAGGACTCAGGCATTTATTCATTGAAGAAAATACACTGCAATTCTAGTTACTGATATAAAATCAAGTTATCAATTTTCCCTTGTCTTTATCTCTATTTATATTTTTTGGTGCTGTAGGAATTTTCTTGTAAGGATTGTTTGAATTCAGCATTCCATATAGATTCTAAGGATGTTCCTTTTTGTTTTTAACATATTTATCATAACATATATAACATGTATTTATTAAATACCAAATCACATGTTGAAAGGGCACCTGTAAGAGTTTCAAGCAGACTCACAATTTTCTGACTTATATCTCTCCTTCTGCTCATTGTATCTAACCACCATATAGTAAGACATTATTATTTATATGTGTGTTTAGATAATCATCTTTCATGTGTTTGATTCTATAAATAGAGTTACTAAGCCAAGACACCCATGTAGGCCAAAAAACACCCAGCCTGTCGACCATACAAGAAGACATTTTAACTCAGATTTCTTTGAAGTCCAGGAAGATTGTTAGGTCATCCCCTATCTGTAGCAGTGATGACAGAAACTTCCTAAAGGATAAGTCACAGACCAGACCCAGTAGAAGAAGATAAGCTGGTACCGGGTCTGGGAAGGACAACATACCATACTACCACACCACTTCTCTGCACCACATAAGAGGTTGGACCACTACACTGTCATCCATGAAGTCTCACCCTGTAACCATTAGCTACTGGACAGCATATGGTCCCTTTCCCAGCAACTCCCTGCCTCATAGTAAATATTAGTCTTCAGACCTGGCTGGTCCCTGGGCTCTTCTCTAGGTAAAGAAGATGGAATGGACAAACCCTGTTAAGCCAATAATGTTTCAGTGGAGATACACAGGAACTCAGATTTGATGCCTTCATTCCTTGCAGGGAGTAACTTCCCAAAGTCAACCACAAAAAAAAAAATACATGGACAGAACTCAGCCTGTCACCAAGGGTCAAGATCTAGAACCCTTCTTCCTGGCCTGTTTTCTAGGTGTGGGAAGGACGAATGTACATGGAGCATCAAAAAGGATTTTATTAAACTCAGGAAAGAATGTCCGATTTTAGTATGCCTCTCTGCAGCTGTAAATGTAACTACAAAGAAATCATATACCAGAAAACCTTCCCAATAAAAACCCTTCCTTATAATAAGGTTTACCTATGGATATGTGGCCAGGATTGGATGAATTCAGCATTCCTATAGAGGACATAAGATTCACTTTTTTTTTAATACTGGCCTCATACTAGATTCATATACGGTCATTAACCAGTTTGTATAACTGGGAACTCACTTTGGTTAAATAGGGCGAAGGCTATAAGAGCATCTGCTTAAAAACACAACTAATAAAAATTTCTAGATGATAGGGCACAAGAGTCATAAACTGTGTCTCAAAAAAAATATATATATATAAAATTATATATATATATATATATATATATATATATATTCAGCCACCCCTAACCAAAGACACTGGAACTCCAAACACTGTGGACCCTATTCTGAGCCCCCTCGGTACCCCACTTAATGATCCTTCCAAGGTTACTATTATAGAAGTTAAAGACACTCAAGCCTAAACTCTTGAAACTGGATACAGGAAATTGAATGCCTGCCTGGAATGAGATAAAATATTCTGTCTGCACACTAAGATGAAAGTGATTATTACACTTGACACAGCAGGTAGGCTGGAGGCTCAGGTGATTCTCTTTCCCTTAGGATGGACCTCTCAGAATCTGCAGGCTTAGATTGCATGATACCGCTTTTCCAGGACACAAAGGCTTGGGGCAATCAGTTCTGCGGGACTCTATCATTGTCATTCCCAATGATACAGGACTCAGGAAGGTAAAAAGGCCCCGGAAACTATACGACCCCCATCCTGAGAGACTATTTTTACCCCATGCCTCTCTGGGTGGGGAGAGGAGTTCGTCCCTTTGGGGCAACGTATCAGGATGTACTGAGAACTTGTCCGCTGATGAGCTAAATGGCAATCTGCCTTGAAAATAGCCCACCGGTGATGTCTGGTGGTATTGTAGAGGGCCACCTTTTGAGACCCTACCTGGCCAACTGGGGCAGCTCCTGTACTTCGGTCTGGTGGCTATCCTATTCATCATGGCATATCATCGCCAGCCAGATCTTCTCAGACTGGACAATCCTGGATCAAGAGGGACAGCCTCTACCCTGGGCATTGGCTCGGTGACCCCCATATTTATGTGACTCTATCAGAGTCCCAAGAGGAGTCCCTAATGAATTCAGGAGCTAGAAATCAAATAGCTGCAGGATTTGAATCTGTATTATTCTACAATTGGGAAAACATTAACAAAAAATGTAGATTGGATACTAAATTATATTTACTATAATCAACAAAGATTCGTTAATTGATACAGAGATGCTATCCATGAGATAGCTGAACAGTGCGATGCAACCAGTAAAATGATCTGGGAGAGAAAAGATTAGCTCTAGACATGGTTTTAGCAGAAAAAGAGGGAGTATGCGTTTGATAGGAGGACAGTGTTGTATTTTCATTCCCAATAATACTGTACCTGAGGGCCGGCTGAGTGGCATGGTGGTTAAGAGCCTTGGCAGGGCATGGCATCCCTGGTTTTGGGTCCCACATATGAGGGAGCCAGTGACACTACCCTCAAAATAAAATACTGCACACCTGATGGCACTATCACTAAAGCTTTTCTGGGCTTAACGCTACTGTGCTTGGGGAAGCTAGCTAGAAAAGAAAATTCAGGGATTAATGACTCATTTTCAAATTTAATGGAACAATGGTTCAGTAAATGGAGAATAATTATGACTTCACCTTTAACATCATTAATAATTGTTTTACAGGTTATGGGGGTTATTATCCTCATAAAATGCTGTATTCAGAGGACTCATACAGAGATTAATAGAGACTGCATGCACTAAACAAGCACCCGCCTCCAAAACATAAAAACTTATTGCGTCATGGGAGGTACCTAAAGATGAGAGTAGAAATCATATTTAGCTGAGTTTGAAAGAATAGACAATTTAATAAAAACAAAGAGGGGGAATTGTTAGAAAATGCCCTAGTCTTATCTGGCAAAGACAGCGAAGAAGTTTAAAAATATACTTACTGTTTCTCACTATTGTTTTGGTTCCAGTTAAAGTATACTTTCTCACTATTGTTTAAGTAGTGCAAGTTAAAATAATACTTTCTCACTATTATTGTAGTAATTTCTCATTTTCAAACCTACCTAATCTTGTAACTAGACAGATCTTGCTTTTCTATTAGTCAACTGGTTTAAGATTGGCAAGGTCACGCTCTACTTAATAGAGTCTGACCTTAGTGACACTTGCATTAGGGATAAAAACTGAATTGGGCTTCCCACTCAGTGTATTTCTAAGACAAGCTTACGGTGGCTCTGCACCCTTCTGCAGAAGTAAAGTTTGCCTTGCTGAGTTACTTTCAACTTCATGTGTCTTTATTTGTGATGCAGCTAAAATCTGTTCCAAACAGTAGTCAGGGCCGGCCGACTGGTTCATTTGGCTATGTGAGCTCTGTACACAAAGGTGTGAGCTCTGGAGCTGGCCAAAGTGGCTCAGTTGGCTAAGAGTTGTGGCCAGTGCGCATGCTTTCTGAGCAACAGTGTTGCTGGTTCGATTCCCACGTTGGCTGGTGAATGCTGCAGCATAGCTGAGCTGTCGCTGAACTGCCAACAGGTGGCAGGATGGCTCAGCTGGTGTAACAACAAGACCACTGTTCCACTTGTTAGATACGCCCACCCACCAAAAGACTTAATTTGGCACCTGTGAGCTGAGCTGCTGCCCAGGTATGGCACAGTGGATAGGGCATGTGCTTTTAACAACAAGGCTGCTGGGTTAGACCCACCCTGCAACTAAGATTGAACCACAAGCTCCATGAGCTTACGTTACCTGAGCTGCCAACAAGGAAGCCAGATGGTGACTGGCACCCTCCACAATAAAGATTGCAGAACAACAACTTGGCTGGTCCCCTTCCCCAATTCCCTGACACTGTTTCCCTCCCTCGATTCCCCAGTAAAATCTTTTTTAAAAGGGGTGTGAGCTCTGAGCAACAGGGTCACTGGTTAGATTACCCGGCCTGAGCTGAGTTGCTGCTGAGCTACCCAACAGAGTAATCAGGATATGACTCAGTTAATACATATATAGTTACTAGTCTGTGTTGAGTTACAGGATTAAGCCTGAATTGAGTTCTGATATTTTATATATCTATAATCCTTTCTCAGTATTCTTTTTTCGCGCCCTGTAACCTATGGCTTCACTCATCCTTCTCAGTTTGTCTCCTTTTCTTCAAATTCAGAAATAATCCAACTTACCAGCACAGACCACTTCACTTCATGGCTCTCAAAAATACACACACCCCATGCCTTTTCTTTTTTCTACAATGGCATTCTTTCTAAATGTCAAAACCATAAAAATATTATTGATAAGGAAGTAATGTCGTATATTATATGCCTGTAGCAGTTATTAACAGATGCTATGTAAGTACAGGGTGTGAGACAAATCCTAAAGAACAAGTGTCATTATATCTAAAATTATTCGCAGACAAAAATAGACAATCAAATAGTTATGTTGTGGGCCAACCGAGTAGCCCCTCACTGAAAAACTTTTAAGTTTTCTTTCCTATAGAAATGTTAAGTATAGAAATGATAAGTCTCCTCCTTAGTTTCTTAGTTCCTTAGCTCCTGGCTTTGATTACTCTTCTAGTCAGTTTGTGAATCCTAGCCTAAAGAGTGCCCCTAGTCTGAGTCATAAAAGTCTCTTATCCCCCTGCTTCTTGATGGCTTTGTATGTCGTTTATGAATCCTAAACAAGAACAATCTACTTCAGATAACTACTTGAAAGCCTGTGACTTCCTAATGTCCCCCAGGCCAGTAAGCCTAATGATTCTTTCCAACCCATCTGGGCCCAGACAATTGATGCTACCTGAGTGACATGTGACACCTTGAATGGCCACAGGCACCAGAACACCTATCAGATTTATAAAATAAAATTTATTCTTTTAATCATTCAGGGGCCTTGGGAATGCAGATGGTACCCAAACAACATTGCCAGTCACAACCAAAGAAGCCAACACAGTTTTCCAGGCAGATCTTGAGACCCCTTCCTCTCATATGAGATCAGATAGAGCGAGAGTTCTGTGAATCCCCCAACAGGCAGGGACACCTCTACGCCCATGCCCAGCAGGAAGCAGATACAGAAGAAGAGACCTCCTGTCCCTCAACTCCCCATGGAGATTTTATGGGGATCACATATCTCAAAGGGAAAACAAGGCAGGCAGTTAGAGGCAGGCATTGGGTCTCTGCATTGCTGCACATCCCACAGAACGCGACTGCCCGGGTGACCTATCCTCTCCGCCCAAAACTTCTTTTCATTGTAATTATCTACCCATGTGGAGAAACAAATGGGTACAAAATATCGGACTAAATTAGACCGGTCACTCGCACCTGCACAGTAAAGACCATAACGACCTTCATTTCACCGGGGCCTGATGACACCATCATTATACAATCATATATATGTCAAGAAGTTCATTAATATCATTATAACAGATTGAATTCTGGGAAGGAACATGCACAGTCTAAAGAAATGGGATAACAGCCTGTTGTCAATTACAGGTGCCAATCAAGTTGTCCCATGCCCAGAGGAGAACAGCCCATTCTAGAGAAAAATGGATAAGAACTCCAAGTCCTGGTAAGTCTGCTCTTTTTTGGGACACCTTCCTCCTTTTGACCCCTTCCATTTTTAAGTGTTTT
>JAWWOG010000072.1:0-44416 GCA_033961575.1 Aselliscus stoliczkanus
ATAGATTAGAAGAAGAAGAAGAAGAAGAAGAAGAAGAAGAAGAAGAAGAAGAAGAAGAAGAAGAAGAAGAAGAAGAAGAAGAAGAAGAAGAAGAAGAAGAACAAGAACAAGAAGAAGAACAAGAAGAAGAACAAGAAGAAGAACAAGAAGAAGAACAAGAAGAAGAAGAAGAAGAAGAAGAAGAAGAAGAAGAAGAAGAAGAAGAAGAAGAAGAAGAAGAAGAAGAAGAAGAAGAAGAACAAGGAGGAGGAGGAGGACGAGGAGGAGCAGAAGAAAAATTGAATTTCAAAATTTTAACAACTTAATCCATCAAATACAGCATTAAGAAAATACAGAGCAGTACTGTTCAAGTGTCTCGCTTGGTTAGGAGCTCGCTCTGAGCAACAGGATGACCTGTTTGATGCCCATGTGGGCCAGTGGCACTGCACCCGAGGTGAGCTGCCACTGAGCTGACAACACGTGCAGGATGGTTCAGCTGGTGAGAGCACGTGCTCCTAACAACAAGTTTGCCTGTTGGAGATGGAGGGCTATGCCCACCCGAAGCTAAATACTGAACTTGGCACATTGATTTGAGCTGCTGCTGCCCGGGTGTCTCAGGATAGAGCACACATTCGTAACAACAAGGCTGCCAGTTTGACTCCCGCATGAGATGGTGGCTATGCCTTGTATATGAAACTTAGAAGCATAAATACGAAATTGTATTCCTAACATACTATAATATAAGGGTTTCACCCTAAGAAAGCTGAAAGAGTCATTAAAGATTGATCCTTGAATTTCAGCTATACTCTTCCCTGATTTTTCCCCAAGGTTTCATATAGTTTCTTTAATTCAATTATTTCACTTGATGTATTTTTGTCAGAATTTCTAATGATGTCTAAGTTTAAAAATTGTATTATGTCTTTATGATCTATGCTTCCTGGTGTTGGTAGATTCCATGCAGTTTTATAAGGACAAAAATATGATGAAATACTCAAATATTGGCAAAATCATGAGACAGACAAATGTTGTGACACTGCCAACTATGAACTGTCAATAGTAGTGTTGTATTCATGAACTGATTAACTTAATCCAAACCCACCTTTTGAAAGACAATTGAAGGATTTAAGTGACAAATTGAAGGTGGATTGCAACAACAGGGTATGAAAATCAAGGATAAGCTGTCATAGTACCGGTACAGTAGTCACAAATTGACAAGTGAATGCAGTACCAAGGCAAAGAATGGAAAGGTACATCTTCCTTGGCATTCCAAATTGAAGAAATGGATGAAATCATGAGGCAAAATGAACCCAGAGCTGCCCACAAGCAACCTGAGATTTCAGACACCTGGGCCATGTACTTGAGCTTGGGTGCCCTTGCTCTAGGCCACAAGGCCTCTGTGCACATGCACTGTGACATCAACTCTGAGACATGCACCATTGCTTGGTTACAGCCATTGTGAGCTGAGAGATTCTAAACTGCCTCACTGCCCTGCTGGGATATTGTGGGGAGAATAATTAGCTACTCAAGAGTCTACTGTTGTTGGGCTCAAGAGACTGAATTACTAGTGAGTGCTGAGGGTATTCCCAAGCCTATAGGCTCAGCCATGAAGAAGATTTTTGACTAGGGCTAGGTCTAGTGTTAGGGTTAGTGTTGGGCCTATGTCTAGCATTATGGCTAGGGCTAGGGCTAGGTTTATGGATAGTGCTAGGGTCAGGGCTCTGGCTAGGGGTAGGACTAGGGCTAGGGCTAGGTTTAGGGCTAGGGTTAAGGTTAGGGATAGGACAGGGCTAGGGCTAGGACTAGGGCTAGGGTTAGGGTTAGGTCTACGGTTAGGTCTATGGTAGTGTTAGGTTTAGGGTTAGGGTGAGGTTTAGGTTTAGGGCTAGGGCTAGGGCTAGGGTTAGGTATAGGGCTTGGGTTATGCATAGGGCAAAGGCTAGGGGTAGGGCTATGGTTAGGGTTAGCGCTAGGGCTAGTGCTAGGGTGAGGAGTAGGGCTAGGTTTAGTGTTAATTTTAGGGTGAGGGTTAGAGATAGATTTAGGGTTAGGGCTCGTGCTAGGGCTACGTCTCGGCCTAGGGTTAGTGTTAGGGATAAGGCTAGGGCTAGGTTTAGGCCTACGGCTAGGATTAGGGTTATGGTTAGATATAGGTTTAGGGTTAGGGCTAGGGCTAGGGCTAGCTTTAGGGGTAGGGCCAGGGTTAGGCCTAGGACTAGGGTTTGGGCTAGGAATAGGGCTAGGGTTATATGTCTAGGACTAGGGTTAGTGTTAGAGTTAGGGTTAATGTTAGGTTTAGAGCTAGGTCTAGGGATAAGGTTAGGGTTAAGGCTAAGGTTAGGTCTAGGGCTAGGGCTATTTCTAGGGCTAGGTTTAGCATTAGGGCTAAGGCTAGGTTTAGGGCTAGGGCTAGGATTATTTTTAGGGTTAAGGTTAGGGTTAGAGATAGGTTTAGGGCTAGGGCTAGGGTTACAAATAGGGCTAGGGCTAGGGTTAGGTTTAGCGTTAGTGTTATGGCTAGGGCTAGGGCTATCGTTATGGCTACTGCCAGTGCTCGGGTTAGTGCTAGGGCTAGGCCTAAGTCTTCCATTAGGGTTAGGTTTAGGGTTAGGGTTAATGTTGGTTTAGGGAAAGGCTTATTCCTGGGGCTAGGTCTACGGCTAGGTTTAGGGCTAGGGCTCAGGTTAGGGCTAGGGCGAGGACTAGGGCTAAGGCTAGGGCTAGCGTTACGGTTAGTGCTAGGTCTAGGGCAAGGGTTAGTGCTAGGGCTAGGGGTAGGGTTTAGGGCTATGGCTAGGGTTAGGGTTAGGGTTAGCGTTAAGGCTAATGCTAGGGCTAGGGCTAGGGTTAATGTTAGGGCTAGGTCTAGGACTAGGGTTAGTGCTATGGCTAAGTTGATCGTCAGGTTTAGGGTTAGCATTATGATTAGGTTTAGGGTTACGGTTAGGTCTAGGGCTAGGGTTAGGTCTTGGGCTAGGTTTAGGCCTAGGGCTAGTGCTAGGGCTAGGTTTAGTGATAGGGTTAGTGTTAGGTTTTGGGCTAGGGATAGGGATAGGGATAGGGTTAGGGCTAGGGGTAGGTTTAGGGCTAGGGCTAGGGCAAGTGTTAGGGCTAGTGCTAGGGTTAGGACCAGTGCTAGGTTTCGTGTGAGGGTTAGAGATAGGTTTAGGTTTAGGGTTAGGGTTATGGCTAGGATGACATTTAGGGTTAGGGTTAGGGTTAGGTCTAGGTCTAGTGTTAGGGTTAGTGCTGGGGCTATGGCTATCATTAGGGCTACGGCTACGGCTAGGTTTAGAGCTAGTGCGAGGGTCAGGATTCCGGCTAGGGCTAGGACTAGGGTTAGGGCTATGGCTAAGGTTAGGGATAGGACAGGGGTAGGGCTAGGACTAGGATTAGGGTTAGGGTCAGGGCTACCTTTAGGGCTATGGTATTGTTAGGTTTAGGGTTAGGGATAGGTTTAGGTTTAAGGCTAGGACTAGGGCGAGGGTTAGATATAGGGTTAGGGTTATGGATAGGGCAAAGGCTAGGGATAGGGCTATGGTTAGGGTTAGGGTTAGGGCTAGTGCTAGGGTTAGGACTAGGGCTAGGTTTAGTGTTAGGTTCAGGGTGAGGGTTAGAGATAGTTTTAGGGTTAGGGTTAGGTTTATGGCTAGGGTGAGTTGAGGGTTAGGGTTAGGGTTAGGGCTATGGTTAGGGCTGGGCTAGTGTTAGTGTTAGGGCTAGGTGTAGGGCTCGGATTAGGGCTAGGGCTAGGGCTAGTACTATGGCTGGGAATAGGGATAGGACTCAGTTTAGGGTTATGGCTAGGGCTAGGATTAGGTTTAGGGCTAGGGTTAGAGTTAGGGCTAGGTTTAGTGTTGGGGTTAGTGTTAGGGTTAGTGCAAGTGCTAGACTTTGGTTTAGTGCTAGGTTTAGGGCTAGGGCTAGGGTGATGGCCAGGGCTATGTTTAGGGCAACCTGGGCAACAGAGAAAACTGAGGTAAAAGAGAGGAGCTTGGCAACAGTGAGGACTCAGGCAACAGAGAGGACACAGGTAACAGACAGTAGATTGGCAACAGGAAGGACCCAGGCAACAGGGAGGACCCAAGCAACAGAGAGCACCCAGGTAAAAGAGAGGAGCTTTGCAACAGAATGGACCCAGGCAACAGGGAGGACCGAGGAAACAGAGAGTAGCTTGGCAACAGTGAGGACTCAAGCAACAGAGAGGACACAGATAACAGACAGGAGATTGGCAACAGTATGGACCCAGGCAAAACGGAGAACCTAGCCAACAGAAAACCCTCAGCTAACAGAGAGGAACTTCGCAACAGGAAGGAACCAGGTAAGAGCCATGACACAGTCAACAGAGAACACCAAGGTAACAGAGAGGAGGTAGGGAACAGGGAGGACCCAGGAAGAAGCGAGGACCTGGGCAACAGAGAAAACTCAGGTAACACAGAGGAGCTTGGCAACAGGAAGGACCCAGGCAACAGGTAGGACTCAGGCAACAGAGAGGACCCAGGTCACAGAGGGGAGCTTGGCAACAGGAGAGACCCAGGCAATAGGGAGGACTCCGGCATGGGGAGGACAGAGGCATTGGCGATTATGCAGGCAACGGGAAAGAAACAGGTAATGTGAAGGAGACACGTCACATTGAGGGCGTAGGTAACAGTAGGAAGGGTGGCAGCAGAGAGGACACACGTAACGGAGAGCAGCTTGGTCACAGCAAGGGCCCAGGCAACAGGGAGTACCCAGGCTATGGAGAAGTCCGACGTAACATAGAGGAGCTTCGCAACAGCAGGGATCCAGGCAACAGAGAGGAACCAGGCAACACAGGACGCAGGAAACAGAGAGGAGCTTGACAACAGGAAGGACCCTGGCAACAGGAACGACCCAGGCTACAGAGAGAACACAGGTATTTGGGAGGATCCAGGCAACGGGAAGGTCCCGGGTAACTTGAAGGCCAAGGTAACAGAAGGACCCAGGCAACAGGGGGACCCAGGAAACAGAGAGTAGATTTGCAAGAGGTAGAAACCAGGCAATGGGGAGGACTCAACTAACAGACAGGAGACTGACAACAGGAAGCACGCAGACAACATGGAGGACCCAGGCAACAGATAGGAACCAGGTAACAGGGAGGAGCTTGGCAAAAGGAAGCAACCAGTAAACAGGGACGACCCAGGCCACAGAGAGGACCCTGGTAACAGAGAGGAGCTTCGCAACAGTGAGGACGCAGGCAAAAGGGATGACACAAGCAACAGAGAGGACCCGATAACAGAGAGGAGCTTGGCAAGAGCAGGGACCCAGACAACAGGGAGGACACAGGAAACAGAGAGGAGCTTGGCAACAGTGAGGACTCAGGCAAAAGACAGGACACAGGTAACAGACAGGAGATTGGCAACAGGAAGGACCCAGGCAACAGCGAGGACCCAAGCAACAGAGAGCACCCAGGTAAAAGAGAGGAGCTTGGCAACAGGATGGACCCGGGAAACAGGGAGGACCCAGGAAACAGAGAGGAGCTTGGCAACAGTGAGGACTCAAGCAACAGAGAGGACACAGGTACAATACAGGAGATTGGCAACAGGGAGAACCCAGGCAAAGGGAGAACCTAGCCAACAGAGATTCCTCAGATGTCAGAAAGGAACTTCGCAACAGGAAGGACCCAGGTAAGAGGGATGACACAGGCAACAGAGAGGACCCAGGTAAGAGAGAGGAGCTTGGCCACAGGAATTAACCAGGTATTAGGGAGGATCCAGGGAACAGAGAGGACCCAGATCACATAGAGGAACTTGGCAACAGGAAGGACCCAGGCAACAGGGTAATCCAGGCAACAGTGAGGTCCCAGGTCACCGAGAGGATCTTGGCAACAGAGAGTACCTTGGAAACAGGAAGGACCAAGGCAACAGGGAGGACCTAGGCAACAGAGAGGACCCATGTAACAGAGAGGAGCATGGCAGCAGGAATTACCCAGGTAACGGGGAGGACCCATGCAACAGAGATCTGACGCAGGTAACAGAGAGTAGCTTGGCATCAGGAAGGACCCAGGTAACCGGAAGAACTCAGGCAACAGGGAGGACCCAGGTTACAGAGAGGCGTTTGGCAACAGGAAGGACCCACGCAACAGAGAGTAGCTTGGCATCAGGAAGGACCCACGTAACTGGAAGAACTCAGGCAACAGGGAGGACCCAGTTTACAGGGAGGAGCTTGGCAACAGGCAGGACCCAGGCAACAGGGAGGACCCACGTAGCAGAGAGGACCCAAGAAACAAAGAGGAGCTTGGCAACAGGAAGGACCCAGGCAATAGGGAGGACCACGGCAATAGGGAGGACCCAGGCATTGTGGATGATACAGGCAACGGGAAGGATACGGATATTGTGAAGGAGCCAGGTAACAGTGTGTGCCTAGGTGAGAGGGAGGACCCAGGCAACACAAAGGACCGAGGTAACCGAGACCACCTTGGGAATAGGAAGGACCCAGGTAACAGGGAATACACAGGTAAGAGAAAGGACCCAGATATCAGAGAGGAGCTTGGCAACAGGAATGGCCCAGGTAACATGAAGAACCCAGGCAATGGGCAGGACCCAGGTATCAGAGAGGAGCTTGGAAACAGGGAATACCCAGGCAACAGGGAGGACCCATGTAACAGAGACGACCTTGGCAATAGGAAGGTCCCAGGCAACAGGGAGGACCCAGCAAACGGGGAGGACCAAGGCATTGGGGAGGATCAAGGGAAAGGAAAGCATCCATGTAACTTGAAGGAGCCAGGCAACAGTTAGGGCATAAGTAACAGAGATGTCCCAGGCATCAGGGAGGAGCCAGGCAATGGGGAGGTCCCAGGTATTGGGGAGGAAACATGCAACGGGAAGGACCCAGGTAACGTGAAGGGGCCAGGTAACAGTGAGGTCCTAGGTAACAGGGAGGACCCAGGCAACAGAGAGGACCCAGGTAACAGAGAGGAGCTCGGCAATTGGGAGGAACCCGGCAAAAGATAGGACCTAGGCAACAGAGAAGACTCAGGTAACAGAGTGGAGCTCGGCAACAGGATTGTCCCAGGTAACAGGAAGAATCCAGGCAATGGGTAGGACCAAGGTAACAGAGAGGAGGTTGGAAACAGGGAGTAACCAGGCAACAGGGAGGACCCAGCCAAAAGGGAAGACCCAGGCATGGCGTAGGATCCCGGCAACGGGCACGAAGAGGTAAAGTGAAGGAGACACGTATCAGTGAGGGCCTAGATAAAATGGAGGACTATGGTAACAGAAAGGATCCAGTTAACAGAGAGTAGATTTGCAACAGGAAGAACTCAGGCAACGGGGAGGACTCAGGCATTGCGAAGGATACAGACAACGGCTGGGACCCAGGTAACGTGAAGTAACCAGGTAACAGTGAGGGTCGAGGTAACAGGGAGTACTCACGCAACATTGAGGAGCCAGACATCGGGGAGGACACAGGCTTTAAGGAGGATCCAGGTAACTGGAAGGACCCAGGTAATATGAAGCAGCGAGGTAACAGTGAGGGCCTAGGTAACAGGGAGGACCAAGGAAACAGAGAGGTCGCAGGTAACAGAGAGGAGCTTGGCAACCGGCAGGACCGAGGCAACAGGGTGGACGCAAGACACAGAGAGGACCCATGTTACAGAGAGGAGTTTGGCTACAGGAAGGACCCAGGCAACAGGGAGGACCCAGGCAACAGAGAGAATCCAGGTAACAGAGAGGAGCTTGGCAACAGGAATGACCCAGGTAACAGGAAGGACACAGGCAAAGGGGAGGACCCATGTAACAGAGAGGAGCTTGGAAACAGGGAGTACCCAGGCAACAGAGAGGACCCATGTAACAGAAACGACCTTGGCAATAGGAAGCACCCACGCAGCAGGGTGGACCCAGCAAACGGGGAGGACACAGGCATTGGGGAGGATGGAGGGAAAGGAAAGGACACAGGTACTTGTATGAGACAGGTAACAGTGAGGGCCTAAGTAACAGAGATATCCCAGGCATCAGGGAGGACTCAGGCAATGGGGAGGACGCAGGTATTGGGGAGGAACCACGCAACGGGAAGTTCCCAGGTAACGTGAAGAGGCCAGGTAACAGTGAGGGCCTAGTAACAGGGAAGGACCCAGGTAACAGGGAGAACCCAGGCAAAAGAGAGGAACCACGTAACAGAGAGGAGCTTGGCAACAGCAAGTGTCCAGGCAACAGGAAGGAACAGGCAACAGAGAGCACACAGGTAACAGAGAGTAGCTTGGTAACAGGAAGGACACAAACAACAGAGAGAAACCAGGCAATGTGGAGGACCCAGGCATTGGGGAGGATCCAGGCAACGGGAAGGTTCCAGGTAACTTGAAGGACCAAGGTAACAGAAAGACCCAGGCAACAGGGAGGACCCAGGAAACAGAGTAGATTGGCAACATGTAGGAACCAGGCAATGGGGAGGACTCAACTAACAGACAGGATACTGACAACAGGAAGGACCCAGACAACATGGAGGACCCAGGCAATAGATAGGAACCAGGTAACAGGGAGGAGCTTGGCAAAAGGAATCACCCAGGACACAGGGACGACGCAGGCCACAGAGAGGACCCAGGTAACAGAGAGGAGCTTGGCAACCGCAAGGACCTAGGCAATAGGGAGGACCCCAGCAATGAGGAGGATTCAGGCATTTGGGAGGATCCAGGCAATGGGAAAGAACCAGGTAACGTGAAGGAGCCAGGTTACAGTGAGGGCCTAGGAAACAGGGAGGACCCAGGCAACAGAGAGAATCCAGGTAACAGAGAGGAGATTTGCAACAGGAAGGACCCAGGCAACTGAGAGGACCTAGGCATTGTGAAGGATCCAGGCAAAGGGATGGATCCTGGTTAGGTGAAGGTGCCAGGTAACAGTGAGGCCCTAGGTAACAGGAAGGACCCAGGCAACGGGGAGGAACCAGGCTTTTGGGAGGTACCAGGTAACTGGAAGTACCCAGGTAATGTGAAGGAACCAGTTAACAGTGAGGGCCGAGGTAAAAGGAAGGACCCAGGCAACATGGAGGATCCAGGCAACGGGTAGGACCCCAGTAACAGAGAGGATCTTGGCAACAGTAAGGTCCCAGGCTACAGGAAGAACTCAGGCAAAGGGGAGGTCCCAGGCCTTGGAGAGTTTCCAGGCAACAGGAAGGACCCAGGTAACGTGTAGGAGCCAGGTACCAGGGAGAGCCTAGTTAACAGAGTGGACACAGGCAACATGGAGGATCCAGGCAATGGGGAGCACCTCGGCAACAGAGAGGAGTTGGCTTCAAGAAGGACTCAGGCAACATGGAGGACCCAGGCAAAAGGGAAGACCCAGGCATGGCGTAGGATCCAGGCGATGGGTATGAAGAGGTAACGTGAAGGAGACACGTATCAGTGAGGGCCTAGATAAAATGGAGGACTATGGTTAACAGAGAGGATCCAGTTAACAGAGAGTAGATTTGCAACAGGAAGGACTCAGGCAACGGGGAGGAAGCAGGCTTTCGGGAGGTACCAGGTAACTGGAAGTACCCAGGTGATGTGAAGGACCCAGTTAACAGTGAGGGCCTAGGTAAAAGGAAGGACCTAGGCAACATGGAGTACCCAGGCAACGGGGAGGACGCCGGTTCCAGAGAGGAACTTGGCAACAGGAAGGTCCCAGGTAACAGCGATGTCCCAGGCAACAGGGAGGACCCAGGCAACGGGAAGAACCCACGTAACAGAGACGAGCTTGGCAGCAGCAATTACCCAGACAATAGGGAGGACCCAGGCAACAGAGAGGACCGATCTAACAGAGAGGAGCTTGCCAACAGGAAGGACCCAGGCAACAGGGAGACCCAGGAAACAGATATGACCTAGGTATCAGAGAGAAGCTGGGAAACAGGAAGGACACAGGCAACAGGGGTGACCGAGGCATTGGGGAGGATCCAGGCAAAGCGAAGGACACCGGTCATGTGAAGGAGCCAGGTAACAGTGAGGGTCTAGGTAGCAGGGAGGACCCAGGCAACATGGAAGTCCCAGGCAACGGTGAAGAGCCAGGTCACAGAGATGAGCTTGGCATCAGAAAGGACCCAGCCAACATGGATTACCCAGGCAACGGGGAAGACCCAGGCATTGGGAAGGATACAGGCAAAGGGAAGGAACCAGGTAACGTGAAGGAGACACGTAACAGTGAGGGCCTTGCTAACAGGGAGGAGCGAGACAACAGGGAGGACTCAGACAACAGAGAGGACCCAGGTAACAAGGAGGAGATTGGCAACAGGAAGGACACAGGCAACGGGGAGGATTCAGGTAACAGAGAGGAGGTTGGCAACTGGAAAGTCCCAGACTACATGGAGGACCCAGGCAACAGAAAGGACCCAGGTAACAGGGAGATTGGCAACAGGAAGGACCCAGGCAACAGGGAGAACCCAGGCAATGGCTAGGACCCAGGCATTGAGGAGGATCCAGGCCAGGGGAAGAACCCAGGTAATGTGAAGGACCCAGGTAACAGATGGACCCAGGCAACAGAGAGGTCCCAAGTAACATAGAGGACCTTGGCAACAGGGAGGACTCAGGCAGCAGAGAAGACCCAGGTAACAGAGACTAGTTTGGCATCAGGAAGGATCCAGGTAACAGGAAGAATTCAGGCAACAGGGAGGACCCCGGTTACAGTGAGGAGCTTGGCAACAGGCAGGACCCAGGCAACAGGGAGGACCAAGGCAGAAGCGAGGACCTGGGAAACAGAGAAAACTCCAGTAACAGAGAGGAGCTTGGCAACAGGAAGGACCCAGGCAACAGGTAGGACTGAGGCAACAGAGAGAACCCAGGTAGCAGAGAAGAGCTTGGCAACAGGAGAGACCCAGGCAATATGGAGGACTCTGGCTTGGGGAGGACAGAGGCATTGGCGATTATGCAGGCAACGGGAAGGAAACAGGTAATGTGAAGGAGACACGTCACATTGAGGGCATAGTTAAGAGTAGAAAGGGAGGCAACAGAGAGGAAACACATAAGAGAGAGCAGCTTGGCAACAGCAAGGGCCGAGGCAACAGAGAGTAGGTAGGCATCAGGAAGGACCCAGGTAACAGGAAGAACTCAGGCAACAGGGAGGACCCAGATTACAGAGAGGAGCCAGGCAACACAGGACCCAGGTAACAGAGAGGAGCTTGACAACAGGAAGGACCCAGGCAACAGGGACGACCCAGGCAACAGAGAGGACCCAGGTAAGAGAGAGTACCTTGGCCACAGGAAAGCCTCCGATTTTATGCCGAATGCCTGAAGGACACAAAGCCAGGAAGAGGCACAGCCTGGACCTGAATCCAGATCTATCTGCTGGCCTGATGTAAAACTCTCGTCTCCAGCCGTGCTCATGTGTCTCTCCCAAACACAACCTGCGGAGGCCTTTCAGGGGTAGGGGGACCTGAAAGGTCGCAATGGACAGGAAACCTTTATCCCTTTTCAGCATCCATTCCCAGGAGTCCTCCAAAAACTGCTCACAAATCTTCCGTGATCCGGAGCTTACTTCTTTTGGGACCAGCTGATTAGCTCTAGGGATAGGATGTCAGGACGCAGCTGAGAGGGGCTATGCACGCAGAACGTGGAGTCCCAGATCCGGGGTCAAATCCTTGGTTGCTCACTATTCAAATGATGCTGGACCAGTTTCCCCATCTCCAGAATGGGGTGGATGCTAACAGACCCCTAGCTCACAGAGGAAACATGAGGCTTCATTGAGATTGTGAAGACTGTACCTGACACCAGTAGCAAGTTTACAAACAGTGGTGATTCTTGAGCCAAGAGTGACGCGTCCGTTCACTGCCTGGCCCACAGCTGATATGCATGAGCATCAGTTAGTTGAGGAGGCAATCACTAAGGGGCCCTTGAGCTCTATTGAGCAGCCAAAGCTTCCCAACGAACTGCAAGTCAGGGCCTCCCTGACCTCTGGGTCTGGTCTGGCCTGACCCCATGCCTCCACATCAGACCTGTGAGCACCTGCTCACCCCACCTCCAGACCCACCCTGCAACCCTTCGGAAACCAGCCCCACCGTCCTGCCATCCCTTCAGCTCCGACTACAGATTTGTAAAGACCATACATTCAGGTGGGAGTTCAGCAGGGAAATCCAGGCTAACCTGCAAAGCCTGCAAGAGGGCTCCTGGGCCTCCCAGGCCTGCCTTGTCCCCGCACCTCCTCATTCCTGCAACCTACCCGCAACCAGGTACCCTAAGGCTGCCAAACTCGAACACTACCAGGTGCCAAATCAACTGCATAATCCTCGCAGCCCCCGCAACACTGTGCTGTGTTCACACCCTCTAAGCCCCCAAAGGGAATAAACAGAGCCCAGTGTTCAGGGCCGTCTGCAGGATTATGGAAACCCTAGTCTGAGGTCCTCAAACGAGACCCAGCACAGCATGGGCAGCACACAGAGCAAGGCATGAGTGAACTGCCTAAACGACGTGAGAGACATGAGGTCCATGTCCAAATCCAGGACTCCCATGAACTGGAGGACTTCAGGCCTCAGGTTCCTCATTGGTGAAATGGGGATGACACCCATATTCACCTCTCAAGGCTGCCCTGTGAGGATCCCATAGGCGAAACAGGTATGAGCTGAGCAAAGGGACAAGGTATACTTCAGATGGTGGCACGTGGATACCAGCCAATTACCATACCTCACATGGATGAAAATGAAATGGGAAATGTCCTCCAAACCCATGGAGTGATTTTACAGGGTTGTCGTGTGGACACCAAGTACACCTGCTATATACCTGATGAGCTCCTGTAGGATTCTAGTTACCCGGAAACTACCTTTCCAAGACCCCAATGTGTTAGAATTGTTTGGGACAAAGTTCCCTTTCCTGTCGTCCTATTTCTTTTCTTTCCTTCTGCAGCTGCACATTAGAAATGTAAAGGGGGAATTTGGGGTAGGGTTCTAAGGGACACAGAGGTGGGCTGGACAGGGCAGTGGGGGCCATGAGAAGGCCTCTGACCCCTCCCTGGTTCTTTGCACAGGTTCTGATGATATGGTGGATGCTGTCACATGCCAATCAGATCCAATCAGGACTGCAGGCTACCAGTGCTGAGAGAATTGCTGTCCCTTAGGCACAGGGGCCACCTCAGCGTTACAGAGAAACTTCTGCATGGTCTCACGCCGTCCACTGCCTGATACTCACGGGGTGTAAAGATCCAACATACTTGCCAAAACCCAGAATGGCTCTGAAATTGATATCGTCTTGGAACTGCCCAGGGTGCTGGCTGACATGGGAGATCACATCATGGACCAACTTCCGCCTCTCCTCACTCCTGATTGCTTTCCCACATACATGTCCTCTGGTTGTGGCCCCAAGCACACACCATCACAAACTGCCTGCGTGCTGACCTCCTACACAGCGTCAGGCTGTAATCAAGGACTGCTAAGCCATGGCCCGGATGTATCTGGACAGCAGACAACAGAGATAGGTAGTAAACGATGTAGGTGGGGTGGATTCAGCCTGGCAGGAGGCAGTGGCCTCCCAGATACAGAGTGCAAAATATGGAGAGCTAAAAGAATGGAGTCAGAAAGTCCTGCCCAGGAAGGGCTGCTAGGCCAATGAGCCACAAGGCAGAAAAAGCTAAGAGAGGTGCCAGAGAACTGTGAGGGTTGGACACGAGCAGCCCCATGTGTGGTCATTCAGCAGCAGCAGCAGCTGGGAATAGGTTCAACTCTAAATACTCAGGCCTCAGCCCATACCTACCGAATCGGAAACTGGGGGTGTTTATCAAGCCATGCAGGTGATATCAAGCATGCTCAGATGGCAATACACGAATTCTGAGGAAGGAAAAGGAGAATGGAGAGTGCGGAAGGGAGGGGGGAGGTTATCAAACCAGTTGCTGTCCCGATATGCTTCAGGAAGAGACAGCAGTCACTGGCTCCCATCCAGGGACCCTCCGTACTTGGACAGCCCCTTCTTCTAACTTCTCCATTCACCTCTGTCAGCCTAGGGTAGGTAAGAATCAATACCCCCTCTGGCCCCAGTTCATAGTCATGGGAAAGGTGAGGAGCTGCACCCTTCCTTGTGGTCTCCCAGCATCTGTTCCTTGCCTTCATCAATCGCCCCTTTATTAAATCCACCTTCATGTACTTGGTTGGTTGGAACCATCTCTTACCCTTTGGCACTGTAATTGTACACCTACATTGTGTCAAATCCAAACTCTGCCGGACGGAAAAGTTTGTCTGTTTCCTTGTGTTTCCTGAACCTCAGAAAGTGCCACGCTTAACTCAATGTCACACAGGCGGTCAATTGGCAATAGGGAGGAGCCAATGGCTTTCTGGCTCCAGGCCTCGTGTCCTGTTCACGGACCTGTGGTGAAGGTGGGAATGTAGCACCGAGTGAGGACCCCTCCCCACCTCTGCATGCACTCAGCTGAGTGCTAGGATGCCTCCCTAGACGATAATAATGGGCCTGACTGCCTAAGGCCTGGACACCAAATTGGAAAGACATTGAGGATGACAGCCTCCCTCCCCAGAAGACCCCTGAGTGCCTTGCAGAAGGCTGCCTTGTCTAGTGGCAGGAACAAGGCTGCTGTCTACCCCTGCAGGGGTCCAACCATCCCAGGAGACAGACCAGACTTGTGGACAAAGGAGAGGGCCAGGCAGCTGAAGAAGGCCTCCAAAATTGAACTCAACCTCATTATCGCTCTCAACCTCCGAGACATGGGCTTGAACTTGGTCCACGTCACGGGCCAACAGATTTGAGAGATGTCGAGGTTGTGTGGGGATGGCAGAAGAGACAATGTGGCGTTCTGTCTCCTTGACACCTGTGTGGTTTTCTAAGCATTGGCTTAGGAAACATGTACCATTGGGTAGCAGAGGCGGTGCCTGGCTGTGGCTGGTGCAATTTGGAGACACACAACCTGCATTTACATCCCAGCTCGGTCCCTCACATCCTGTGTGAGTTCGGCCAACTTGTACACATGGGGCTGCCTCTGTTTCCACTCCCGTAAAGAGGAAACTTTCAGCTTGCAGGGCTTTGATGAGGGTTAAATGTGTATATTTGTGAAAGGGCAGGTCAGGTGAGCACATAGGAGGTGTTTTAGGATGCTCAAAGCAACTGCTGATCTTTCTGGAGCGCTCACTATGTTCTAGGCATTGTGTGTAAGCAGATGTCATGGGGCAGGTTCCCAAAATATTCCCATTTTCCAGATGGGGAAACTGAGGCCTGGAGAAATTGGATGACTCATGCATGGTCATGCAAGAGGAGGCAGGATTCAGACCCAGGCCCGCTGTGCTACCAAAGACTGTCTCCCAGTAGAAGCTGCAGGCCACTTTGAATCACATGCTCATGATATTTGCCAGCTTCAAGGGAGAGTAAGTTTAGTCGGCACCCAGTATGTACCAGATGCTTTTCATATAATACTTGATTTAATCATCATAAGAGCATGATCATCGCCATTCCAAAGATGGATAAACTGAGGCCTCCGATTTTATGCTGAATGCCTGAAGGACACACAGCCAGGAAGAGGTACAGCCTCGACCTGAATCCAGATCTATCTGCTGGCCTGATGTAAAACTCTCGTCTCCAGCCATGCTCATGTGTCTCTGCCAAACACAAACTGCGGAGGCCTTTCAGGGGTAGCGGGACCTGAAAGGTCGCAATGGACAGGAAACCTATATCCCTTTTGAGCATCCATTCCCAGGAGTCCACCAAAAACTGCTCACAAATCTTCTGTGATCCGAGCTTACTTCTTTGGGACCGCTGATGCTCTAGGGACAGGATGTCAGGACGCAGCTGAGAGGGGCTAGGCACGCAGAACGTGGAGTCCCAGATCCGGGGTCAAATCCTTGGTTGCTCACTATTCAAATGATGCTGGACCAGTTTCCCCATCTCCAGAATGGGGTGGATGCTAACAGACCCCTAGCTCACAGAGGAAACATGAGGCTTCATTGAGATTGTGAAGACTGTACCTGACACCAGTAGCAAATTCACAAACAGTGGTGATTCTTGAGCCAAGAGTGACGTGTCCGTTCACTGCCTGGCCCACAGCTGATGTTCACGAGCGTCAGTTAGTTGAGGAGGCAATCACTAAGGGGCCCTTGAGCTCCATTGTGCAACCAACGCTTCCCCGGTAATAGAGAGGAGCTTGGCAACAGGAGTTACCCAGGCAACAGGAGTTACCCATGCAACAGGAGTTACCAGTCAACAGGAGTTACCCAGGTAATAGAGAGGAGATTCGAAACAGGAATTACCCTGGCAACAGGAGTTACCCACGCAACAAGAGTTACCAGTCAACAGGAGTTACGCAGGTAATAGACAGGAGATTGGAAACAGGAACTACCCTGGCAACAGTAGTTAACCAGGCAACAGGAGTTACCGATGCAACAGGCATTACCCAGGTAAAAGGGAGGACCACGGTAACTGAGAGCAGCTTAGCAACAGGAGTTACCCAGGCAACAGTAGTTACCCCAGCAAGAGGAATTAACCAGGTAACAGTCAGGAGCTTGGCAACAGCAGTTACCAAGGCAACTGGAGTTACCCAGGGAACAGTAGTTACCCAGGCAACAGAGAGGACGCCGGTAACATGGAGGAGCTTGACAACAAGAGTTACCCAAGCAACAGGAGTTACCAAACCAACAGGAATTACACAGGAAACAGAGAGGACCCCAATAACAGACAGGAGCTCGGCAACAGGAGTTACCTAGGCAACAGGAGTTACTCAGGCAACAGAGTGGACCCAGGTAAAAGAGAGGAGGTTGGCAACAGGAGTTAGTCAGACAACAGGAGTTACGCAGGTAACAGAGACTAGCTTGGCAACAGGTGTTAGCGTGGCAACAGTAGTTATCCAGGCAACTGAGAGGACCCAGGTAACAGAGAGGAGCTTGGCTACAGGAGTTCACCAGGTAACAGAGAGGAGCTTGGCATCAGGCATTATCCTGGCAACAGGAGTTACCCAGTCAACAGGAATTACCCGGTAACAGAGAGGACACTGGTAAAAGAGGAACTTGTCAAAAGGAGTTATCCAGGAAACAGGAGTTACCGAGGCAACAGGAATTACCCAGGGAACAGAGAGGACCCCGGTAACAGAGAGAAGCATGGCAACAGGACTAACCCAGGGAACAGGAGATACCCAGGCAACTGGGAGGACCGCGGTAACAGAGAACAGCTTGGTAACAGGATTTACCCAGTCAACAGGAGTTACCCATGCAACAGAGAGGACCCAGGTAACAGAGAGGAGCTTGGCAATAGGAGATACCCAGGCAAAAGGAGTTACCCAGGCAATAGGAAGGACGCCGGTAAGAGAGGAGCTTGGCAACGGGAGTTACCCAGGCAACAGGAGTTACCTAGATAACACAGAGGAGCATGGCAACAGCAGTTATGCAGGCAACAGTGAGGAGCTTGGAAACAGGATTTATCCAGGCAACAGGAGTTACTCAGGAAACAGGAGTTACCAAGGAACCAGGAGTTACCCAGGTAACAGTGAGGAGCTTGGCAACAGGAGTTACCCAGGCAACAGGAGTGTACCCAGGCAACAGGGCTTACCCAGGTAACAGTGAGAAGCTTGGCAACAGGAGTTACCCAGGTAACAGGAGATAACCAGGTAACAGGAGTTATCCAGGAAACAGGAGTTACCCAGGTAACAGAGAGGAGCTTGGGAACAGGAGTTTCCCAGGCAACAGGAGGAACCCGGTAACAGAGACGAGCTTGACAACAACAGTTACCCAGGCAACAGGAGTTACCGAGGCAATAGGAATTACCCAGGCAACAGAGAGCACCCCAGTAACAGAGAAGAGCTAGGCAACAGGAGTTACCCTGGCAACAGGAGTTACCCAGGCAATAGGGATGACTCCGGTAACAGAGAGGAGCTTGGCAACAGGAGTTACCCAGGAAACAGGAGGTACCCAGGCAACAGGAGTTACCCAGGCAATAGGGATGACTCCGGTAACAGAGAGGAGCTTGACAACAGGAGTTACCCAGGCAACAGGAGTTACCTAGGCAACAGGAGTTATCCAGTCAACAGGAGTTACCCAGGTAATATACAGGAGATTGGCATCAGGAGTTACCCACGCAACAGGAGTTACCCAGGTAACAGGAATTACCCAGGCAACTGTGAGGAACAAGGTTACAGAGAAGACCTTGACAACAAGAGTTACCCAGGTAACAGGAATTACCCAGGCAACAAAGAGGACCCAAGTAACAGACAGGTGCTTGGCAACAGGAGTTACCCAGGCAACAGGAGTTACCCAGCCAACTGGGAGGACCCCGTTAACAGAGAGGAGGTGGGCAACAGGAGTGGCCCAGGTAACAGAGAGGAGCTTGGCAATAGGAGTTACTCAGCAAACAGGAGTTTGCGAGGCAACAGAAGTTACCCAGGCAACAGGAGTTACCCAGGCAACAGGAGTTACCGAGGCAACAGTGGTTACCTAGACGACAGAGATGACCCAGGTAAAAGAGAGGAGCTTGGCAACAGGAGTTACCCTGGCAACAGTATTACCCAGGCAACAGATAGGACCCAGGTAACAGAGAGGTGATTGGCCACAGGAATTCCCCAGGTAACAGAGAGGAGGTTAGCAACAGGGGATACCCAGGAAACAGGAGTTACACAGGCAACTGGACTTACCCAGGTAATAGAGAGGAGCTTGGCAACAGGAGTTAAACAGTCAAGAGGAGTTACCAAGTCAACAGGAGTTACCCAGGTAATAGAGAGGAGCTTGGCAACAGGAGATACCCTGGTAACAGTAGTTATCCAGGCAACAGAGAGGACCCAGGTAACAGAGAGGAGCTTGTCAACAGGAGCTAACCAGGTAATACAGAGGAGTTTCACAACAGAAGTTACCGAGGCTACAGGAGTTACCCAGGCAACAGGAGTTACCAAGGCAACAGAGAGGACCCAGGAACACAGAGGAGCTTGGCAACAGGAGTTAGCCTGGCAAGAGGAGTTACCCAGGTAACACGGAGGGCCCCAGTAACAGAGAGGAGCTTAGCAACAGGAGTTACCGAGGTAACAGGAGTTACCCAGTCAACAGGAGTTACCCACGCAACAGGAGTTACCAGTCAACAGGAGTTACCCAGGTAATAGAGAGGAGCTTGGCAACAGGAATTACCCTGGCAACAGTAGTTAACCAGGCAACAGGAGTTACCGATTCCACAGGCATTACCCAGGCATCAGGGAGGACCACGGTCACAGAGTGGAGCTTGGGAACAGGAGTTACCCAGGCAACAGGAGTTATGCAGGCATCAGGGTGGACCACGGTAACAGAGAGGAGCTTGGCAACAACAGTTATCCAGGCAACAAGAGTTACCCAGCCAACAGGGTTACACAGGTAATAGTGAGGAGCTTGGCTACAGGAGTTACCCTGCCAACAGTAGTTATCCAGGCAACATAGAGGACCCATGTATCAGAGAGGAGTTTGGAATAAGGAGATAAGCAGGTCACAGAGAGGAGCTTGGCAACAGGGGTTAGCCAGGCAACAGGAGTTACACAGGCAACAGGGAGGACCTCGGTAACAGAGAGTAGCTTGGGAACAGGAGTTATTCAGGCAACAGGAGTAACCCGGGCAACAGGAGTTACCCAGGTTATAGAGAGGAGCTTGGCAACAGGAGTTACCCTGCAACAGTAGTTACCCAGGCAACAGAGAGGACGCAGGTAACAGAGGGGAGCTTGGCAACAGGAGGTACCCAGGTAACAGACAGGATCTTGGCACCAGGAATTACCGAGTAAACAGGAGTTACCAAGGCAAAAGGAGTTATCCAGGTAACAGGAGTTACCAGGCAACAGAGTGGACCCCAGTAACAGAGAGGAGCTTGGCCACAGGAGTTACCCAGGCGAAAGGAGTTACCCAGGCTACACGAGTTACACAGGTAATAGAGAGGAGCTCGGCAACAGGAGTTTCATTGGCAACAGGAGTTACCCAGGTAACAGAGAGGTGTTTGGCAACAGCAGTTACCCAGGAAACAGGAGTTACCAAGACAACAGGAGTTACCCAGGCAACAGGAGTTACCCGGGTAACAGAGAGGAGTTTGGCAACAGCAGTTACCCAGGAAACAGGAGTTACCAAGACAACAGGAGTTACCCAGGCAACAGGAGTTACCCAGGTAATAGAGAGAAGCTTGGAAACAGGAATTACCCTGGCAAGAGTAGTTACCCAGGCAACAGGAGTTACCGAGGCAAGAGGCATTACCCAGGGAACACAGAGGATCCCGGAAACAGAGAGGAGCTTGGCAACAGCAGTTACCCAGGCAACAGGAGTTACCCAGGTAACAGGGAGGACCCCAGTAACAGAGAGAAGCTTACCAACAGGAGTTACCCGGGCAACGGGAGTTACCCAGGCAACAGGATTTACCCAATCAACAGGAGTTACCCATGTAACAGGGAGGAGCTTGGCAACAGGAGTAACCCAGGCATCGGGGTGGACCTCGATAACAGAGGAGATTGGCACCTAGAGTTACCCAGGCAACAGGCGATACCCAGAAAACAGGGAGGACCCTGATAACAGAGAGGAGCTTGGCATCAGGAGTTACCCAGGCAACAGGAGATACCCACGCAACAGAGAGGACCCAGGTAACAGACAGGAGCTTGGATATAGGAGATACCCAGGAAAAAGGAGTTACCCAGGCAACAGGAAGGACGCCGGTAAGAGAGAGGAGCTTGGCCACAGGAGTTACCCAGGCAACTGGAGTTACTCAGGCAACAGGAGTTACCCAGGTAATACAGAGGAGCTGGAAAACAGGAGTTACCCAGGAAACAGGAGTTACTCAGGTAACAGTGAGGAGTTTGGCAAAAGGAGTTACCCAGGCAACGAAAGTTACCCAGGAAAGAGTAGTTACCCAGGCAACAGAGAGGACTCAAGTAACAGAGAGGAGCTTGGCAACAGGTGTTACCCAGGCAACAGGAGTTACCAAGGAAATAGAGTCGACCGAGATAACAAACAGGAACTTAGCAACAGGAGTTACCCAGGTAACAGGAGTGGTCAGGCAACAGAATGGACCCCGGTCACAGATAGGCGCTTGGCAACAGGATTTACCGAGGCAACAGGAGATACATAGGCAACAGGAGTTACCCAGTCAACAGGAGTTACCCAAGTAATAGACAGGAGATAGGAAACGTGAATGACCCTGGCAACAGTATTTACTCAGGCAACAGGATTTACCAAGGCAAGTGTCATTATGCAGGGAACTGAGAGAACTGGGGTAACAGAGAGGAGCTTGGCCACAGGAGTTACCCAGGCCACAGGAGTTACCAAGGCAACCGGAGTTACACAGGTAATAGAGAGGAGCTCGGCAACAGCAGTTTCCCTGGCAACAGTAGTTACCCAGGCAACAGGAGTTACCGAGGCAACAGGAATTACCCAGGCAACAAAGAGGACCCCAGTAACAGACAGGTGCTTAGCAACAGGAGTTACCCAGGCAACAGGATTTACCCAGGCAACTGGGAGGACCCCGGTAACAGAGAGGAGCTGGGAAACAGGAGTGACCCAGGTAAAAGAGAGGAGCTTGGCACCAGGAGTTACCCAGGCAACAGGAGTTACCCAGGCAACAGGAGTTACCCATGTAACAGTGAGGAGCTTGGCAACAAGAGTTCCCAAGGAAAAGGAGATACCGAGGCAACAGTAGTTACCTAGGCAACAGAGATTACCCAGGTAAAAGAGAGGAGCTTGGCAACAGGAGTTAAACATGCAACAGGAGTTACCAACGCAACAGGAGTTACCCAGGTAATAGAGAGGAGCTTGGCAACAGGAGATACCCTGGCAACAGTAGTTATCCACGCAACAGAGAGGACCCAGGTAACAGAGAAGAGCTTGTCAACAGGAGTTAACCAGGTAATAGAGAGGACCTTGGCAACAGGAGTTACCGAGGCTTCAGGTGTTACCCAGGCAACAGGAGTTAACAAGGCAACAGGAGTTACCCAGGCAACAGGAGTTACCTGGGCAACAGGGAGGACCCCAGTAACAGAGAGGAGCTGGGCCACAGGAGTGACCCAGGTAACAGTGAGGAACTTGGCAACGGGAGTTTCCCAGGCAATAGGATTTACCCAGGCAACAGGAGCTACCCACGTAACAGAGAGGAGCTTGTCAAAAGGAGTTACCCTGGCAACAGTAGTTACCAAGGCAACTCTGAGGACCCAGGTTAGAGAGAGGATCTTTACAACCAGAGTTACCCACGCAACAGGATTTACCGAGGCAACTGGCATTACCCAGGGAACTGAGAGGACAGTAGTAACAGAGAGGAACGTGGCAACAGGAGTTACCCAGGCAACAGTAGTTACCCAGGAAACAGAGATGACCCAGGTAACAGAGAGGAGCTCGGCAACAGCAGTTACCCAGGAAACAGGCGTTACCGAGGCTACAGGAGTTACCCACGTAACAGGAGTTACCACGGCAACAGGAATTACCCAGGCAACAGGAGTTACCCACGTAACAGGAGTTACCACGGCAACAGGAATTACCCAGGCAACAGGAGTTACCCAGGCAACAGGGAGGACACCAGTAACAGAGAGGAGCTGGGCCACAGGAGTGACCCAGGTAACAGAGAGGAGCTTGGCAACAGGAGTTACCCAGGAAACAGGATTTTGCCAGGCAACAGAAGTTACCCAGGCAAGAGGAGATACCCAGGTCACAGTGAGGAGCTTGAAAACAGAAGTTACACAGGCAACAGTAGTTACCAAGGCAACAGAGAGGACCGCGGTAACAAAGAGGAACTTAGCAAAAGGAGTTACCCAGGTAACAGGAGTTACCAGGCAACAGGAGTTACCCAGTCAACAGGACTTACCTAGGCAACAGGTGTTACCGAGTCAACAGGAGTTACCCAGGTAATGGACAGGAGAGTGGAAACAGGAATTACCCTGGCAACAGTAGTTATCCAGGCAACAGGATTTACCGAGGCAAGTGGCATTACCCAGGGAACTGAGAAGACCGGGGTAACAGAGAGGAGCTTGGCAACAGGAGTAACCCTGGAAAAAGTAGTTATCCAGGCAACAGAGAGGACCCCGGTAACAGAGGAACTTGGCAACAGGAGTTATCCAGGCAACAGAAATTACCGAGGCAACAGGAATTACCCAGGCAACAGAAAGGAACCCTGTAAGAGAGAAGAGATTGGCAACAGAATTTACCCAGGCAACAGGAGTTACCCAGGCAACAGGGAAGACCCAGGAAACAGAAAGGAGCTTGGCAACAGGATTTACCCAGGCAACAGGAGTTACCCAAGCAACAGGAGTTACCCAGGCAACAGTAGTTACCCAATCAACAGGAGTTACCAAGGTAACAGTGAGCAGCTTGGCAACAGGAGTTACCGAGGGACCAGGAATAACCCAGTCAAAAGAGAGAACCACGTTAACAGAGAGGAGCTTGGCAACAGAAGATATCCAGGCCACAGGAGTTACCTAGTCAACAGAGAGGACCCAGGTAACAGAGAGGAGCTTGGGAATAGGAGATTCCCAGGCAAAAGGAGTTACCCAGGAAACAGGGAGGACTCCGGTAACAGAGAGGAGCTTGGCAACGGGAGTTACCCAGGCAAAAGGAGTTACCCAGGTAACAGAGAGGAGCATGGCAAGAGCAGTGACCCAGTTAACAGTGAGGAGCTTGGAAACAGGATTTACCCAGGCAACAGGAGTTACCCAGGCAACAGGAGTTACCCAGGAACCAGGAGTTACCCAGGTAACAGTGAGGAGCTTGGCAACAGGATTTGCCCAGGGAACAGGAGTGTACCCAGGCAACAGGGCTTACCCAGGTAACAGTGAGAAGCTTGGCAACAGGAGTTACCCAGGTAACAGGAGTTAACCAGGCAACAGGAGTTACCCAGGAAACAGGAGTTACCCAGGTAACAGAGAGGAGCTGGGGAACAGGAGATTCCCAGGCAACAGGAGGTACCCGGTAACAGAGACGAGCTTGACAACAAGAGTTACCCAGGAAACAGGAAGGACCCCGGTTACCGTGAGGAGCTGGGCAACAGGAGTGACCGAGGTAACAGAGAGCATCTTGGCAACAGGAGTTAACCAGGAAACAGGAGTTACCCAGTCAACAGTAGTTACCCAGGCAACAGGGAGGCCTGGGGTATCAGAGAGGAGCTTGGCAACAGGAGTTACCCAGGCAACAGGAGTTACCCAGGCAACAGGTGTTACCCAGGTAATAGAGAGGAGCTCAGCAACATGAGTTACCCAGGCAACAGGATTTAACACGGCAGCAAGAGTTACGCTGGTAACTGTGAGGAGTTTTTCAACAGGAGTTACCCAGGCAACAGGTGTTACCAAGGTAACAGAGAGGACCGTGGTAACAAAGAGGAACTTAGCAAAAGGAGTTACCCAGGTAACAGGAGTTACCAGGCAACAGAACGTACCCTGGTAACAGAGAGGAGCTTGGCACCAGGAGTTACCCAGGCAACAGGATTTACCTCTGCAACAGGAGTTACCCAGTCAACAGCAGTCACACAGGTAATAGGATATTGGAAACAGGAATTTCCCTGGCAACAGTAGTTACCCAGGCAACAGGAGTTACCCAGGTAACAGTGAGGAGATTAGCAACAGGAGTTTCCCAGGCAACAGGAGTTACCCAGGTAATAGAGAGGAGCTTGGCAACAGGAGTTACCCTGGCAACACTAGATACCCAGGCAACAGTGAGGATCCAGGTAACAGAAAGGAACTTGACAACAGGAGTTTTCCAGGTAACAGGACTTACCAGTCAATTGAGTGGACCCCTAAAAGAGATGAGCTTGGCAACAGGAGTTACCCAGGCAACAAGAGTTAACCAGGTAATAGAGAGGAGTTTGTCAACAGGAATTTCCCTGGCAACAGGTGTTATCCAGGCAAATGGATTTACCAAGGCAACAGGAGTTACCCAGGCAACAGGAGTTACCCAGGCAACAGGAGTTATCCAGGTAACAGTGAGGAGCTTGGCAACAAGAGTTACCCAGGCAACGGGAGTTACCGAGGCAACAGTAGTTACCTAGGCAACAGAGATGACCGAGGTAACAGAGAGGAGCTTGGCAACAGGAGTTACCCTGGCAACAGTATTACCCAGGCAACAAATAGGACTCAGGTAACAGAGAGGTGATTGTCCACAAGAGTTCCCCAGGTAAGAGAGAGGAGCTTGGCAACAGAGGATACACAGGAAACAGGAGTTACACAGGCAAGAGGAGTTAGCCCAGTAATAGAGAGCAGCTTGCCAACAGGAGTTAAACAGGCAACAGGTGTTACCAAGGCAACAGGAGTTACCCACGCAACATCAGTTACCCAGGCAACAGAGAGGACCCAGGTAACAGACAAGAGCTTGACAACAGCAGTTACTCAGGCAACAGGAGTTACCCATGTAACAATGAGTAGCTTGGCAACAGGAGTTCCCCAGGCAACATGAGTTAAGAGGGTACAGGAGTTACCCAGGTACCATTGAGGAGCTTGGCAACAGGAGTTACCCAGGTAATAGAGAGGAGATTGGCAACAGGAGTTACCCTGGCAACATTAGATACCCAGGCAACAGTGAGGATCCAGGTAACAAAAAGGAACTTGACAACAGGAGTTACCCAGGTAACAGGACTTACCAGGCAATTGAGTGGCACCTGGTAACAGAGATGAGCTTGGCAACAGGAGTTACCCAGCCAACAGGAGTTAACCAGGTAATAGAGATGAGCTTGGCAACAGGAATTTCCCTGGCAACAGGAGTTACCCAGGTAACAGGGAGTACCCCAGTAAGAGAGAGTAGTTTAGCAACAGGAATTACCCAGGCAACAGGAGTTACCCATGCAACAGCAGTTACCCAGGTAATAGTGAGGAGCTTGGCAACAGAAGTTTCCCTGGCAACAGGAGTTACCCAGAGAACAGGAGTTACCCAGGCAACAGGAGTTACCTAGGCAACAGAGATGACCGAGGTAACAGAGAGGAGCTTGGCAACAGGAGTTACCCTGGCAACAGTATTACCCAGGCAACAGAGATGTACCCTGGTAACAGAGGGGAGCTTGGCTCCAGGAGTTACCCAGGCAACAGGATTTACCTAGGCAACAGGAGTTACCCAGTCAACAGGAGTTACACAGGTAATAGACAGGAGATTGGAAACAGGAATTTCCCTGGAAACAGTAGATACGCAGGGAACAAGAGTTACCGAGGTAACTGGCATTACCCAGGGAACTGAGAAGACCAGGGTAACAGAGAGGAGCATGGCAACAAGAAGTACCCAGGTAACGGGGAGGACCCATGCAACAGAGATGACCCAGGTCACAGAGAGTAGCTTGGCAACAGGAAGGACCCAGGCAACAGGGTAATCCAGGCAACAGAGAGGTCCCAGGTCACCGAGACTGTCTTGGCAACAGAGTGTATATTGGCAACAGGAAGGACCCAGGCAACAGGGAGGACCTAGGCAACAGGGAGGACCCACGTAACAGAGAGGAGCATGGCAACATGAAGTACCCAAGTAACGGGGAGGACCCATGCAACAGAGATGACCCAGGTAACAGAGACTAGCTAGGCATCAGGAAGGACCCAGGTACCAGGAAGAACTCAGGCAACAGGGAGGACCCAGGTTACAGAGAGGCGCTTGGCATCAGGAAGGACCCACGTAACAGGAAGGACTCAGGCAACAGGGAGGACCCAGGTTATAGAGAGGAGCTTGGCAACAGGCAGGACCCAGGCAACAGGGAGGACCCAAGTAACAGAGAGGACCCAGGAAACAGAGAGGAGCTTGGCAATAGGGAGGACCACGGCAATAGGGAGGACCGAGGCATTGGGGATGATACAGGCAACGGGAAGGAAACGGGTAATGTGAAGGAGCCAGGTAACAGTGAGGGCCTAGGTGAGAGGGAGGACCCAGGCAACACGAAGGACCGAGGTAACAGAGACCATCTTGGGATGAAGGCTATGCTCTGAACTCACTGCACCAGATTTTTCCACATGGCGGTAATGATTTCAGTTTTCTGGAGACAGAGACCTCCCCAATGGACTTTTCTGCCAATTCAGAATGAGATTTGTTAGAAGGGAGCCCTGATGCTACCCAACATGTCTTCTTCCCCAGGATCAGCAAACGCATTCAGAATGACAACTCATTCTGTTGCCGAATGCACCACATCCAGCCTTGTGACTGAGTTTGGAAACCCGCTTTAGACGAAAACACATGCTTCCACATCGCTTGCTTAAGCAAACCTGTGTTTCGTAGCGCCAATCAGATCTGAACATGAAAGCACTGTTCCTCTTGCCGTGCAGCTTAATTTCCCCAATAGTTTTGACGTCCGTTTGTTTCCAGTTCTCACACTTGGAAGCATTGAGCATTGCAGTGGAATTCCAGAGAGCCTTGGTCACGAACACTGAAATGCTTTGGGCAGCAGGGACACAGCGCGTTGCATTCCTTGCTATGCAAGGGTTGTGCTAAGTGAATGGTTTAGGAGGCCTACTCCTTGGTTCACTCAGTAGTGACCAGAATGCGCATAACTTGCCAGCCAGCGGATGAAGGCTATGCCTTGATCTGACTGCACTAGTTTTTTCCACATGGCGGTACTGATTTCAGTTTTCCGAGACAGAGACCTCCCCATCTGACATTTCCGCCAATTCTGAACGAGATTTGTTAGAAGGGAGACAAACATGTTCCCTGATGCCACCCAACATGTCTTCTTCCCCAGAATCAGCAAACGCGTTAGGAATGACAACTCATTCTATTGCCCAATGCACCACATCCAGCCATGAGACTGCGTTTGGAAACCCGCTTTAGACGAAAGCACATACATCCACTTGGCTTGCTTAAGCAAACCTGTGTTTCGTCGTGCCAATCAGCTCTGTACGTGAAAGCACTGTTCCTCTTGTCTTGTGGCTTAATGTCGCCAATAGCTTTGACGTTCACTTGTTTCCAGTTCTCACACTTGCACGCATTGAGCATTGCAGAGGAATTTCAGAGAGCCTTGGTCACTAACACTGGAACGCCTTGGGCAGCAGCCACACTGGTACCTGCATTCCTTCCAGTGCAAGGGTTGCGTTAAGGCAGTGTTTCGGGACGCTTTTCCTGAGTTCACTTAGTTGGTTCCCGGAATGCACACAACTTAGTGTCAGCTAGAGGATGCCTTGATGTGACTACACTAGGTTGTTCCACATGGCTGAAATGACTTCAGGTCTCCGAGGCAGGGACCTCCGGAATTCACTTTGCTGCCTTGGGCAGGACAAGATAGAGCCTTCACTCTGAAGGCAGCTCTGGGCTGGACAAGGTTGTTTAGGCGTGGCCATGGGGTGGACATGGTGTGGCAGAGGAAGGCAGGGGGCCCAGGGATGACAAGGTGGAACAGGGTGGCAGCCATTGTCTGGACACAGGGGAGAATACAAAGACAAGCAGCCTTGAGTAGGACAAGTGTGAGTGGGAGAAGGAAGCTGGCAGCAGGCTGGACAAGGGGGTGCATCGCAACAGGAAGGACCCAGGTAAGGGTGATGACACAGGCAACAGAGAACACCAAGGTAACAGAGAGGAGGTAGGCAAAAGGGAGGACGCAGGCAGAAGCGACGACCTGGGCAACAGAGAAAACTCAGGTAACAGAGAGGAGCTTGGCAACAGGAAGGACCCAGGCAAAAGGGAAATCCAGGCAACAGAGAGGTCCCAGGTCACCGAGAGGACCTTGGCAACAGAGAGTACCTTGGAAACAGGAAGGACCCAGGCAACAGGGAGGACCGAGGCAACAGAGATAACCCAGGTAACAGAGACTAGCTTGGCATCAGGAAGGACCCAGGTAACAGGACGAACTCAGGCATCAGGGAGGACCCTGGTTACAGAGAGGAGCTTGGCAACAGGCAGGACCAAGGTAACAGGGTGGACCCAGGCAATGTGGAGGATCCAAGCATTGGGGAGGATCCAGGCATCGGGAAGGACCCAGGTAATGTGAAGGTCCAAGGTATACGAAGGACCCAGGCAACAGACAGGACCCAAGCAACAGAGAGGACCCAGGTAACAGAGAGGAGCTTGGCAACAGGATGGACACAGGCAACAGGGATGGCCCAGGAAACAGAGAGGAGCTTGGCAACAGTGATGACTCAAGCAACAGAGAGGACAGAGGTAACAGACAGGAGATTGGCAACAGGGAGGACCCAGGCAAAAGGGAGAACCAAGCCAACAGAGATTCCTCAGCTGACAGAGAGGAACTTCGCAACAGGAAGGACCCAGGTAACAGGGATGACACAGACAACAGAGAAGACCAAGGTAACAGAGACGAGGTAGGCAACAGGGAGGACCCAGGCAGAAGTGAGGACCTGGGCAACAGAGAAAACTCAGGTAACAGAGAGGAGCTTGGCAACAGGAAGGACCGAGGCAACAGGTAGGACTCAGGCAACAGAGAGGACCCAGGGCACAGAGAGGAGCTTCGCAACAGGAGAGACCCAGGTAATAGGGAGGACTCCGGCAATGGGGAGGACAGAGGCATTGACGATTATGCAAGCAAGGGGAAGGAAACAGGTAATGTGAAGGATACATGTCACATTGAGGGCATAGGTAAGAGTAGGAAGGGACGCAACAGAGAGGACACACGTAACAGAGAGCAGCTTGGCCACAGCAAGGGCCCAGGCACGAGGGAGTACCTAGGCTACGGGGACGTCCAACATAACAGAGACAAGCTTGGCAACTGCAGGGACCCAGGCAACAGAGAGGAACCAGGCAACACAGGACCCATGTAACAGAAAGGAGCTTGACAACAGGAAGGACCCAGGCAACAGGGACGACTCTGGCAACAGAGAGGACCCAGGTAAGAGAGAGAATCTTGGACACAGGAACAACCAGGTATTAGGGAGGATCCGGGGAAGAGAGAGGACCCAGGTCACAGAGAGGAACTTGGCAACAAGAAGGACCCAGGCAACAGGGTAATCCAGGTAACAGAGAGGTCCCAGGTCACCGAGAGGATCTTGGCAACAGAGAGTACCTTGGAAACAGGAAGGACCTAGGCAACAGAGAGGACCCAGGTAACAGAGAGGAACTTGGCAACAGGAATTACCCAGGTAACGGGGAGGACCCATGCAACAGAGATGACCTAGTTAACAGAGACTAGCTTGGCATCAGGACGGACCCAGGTAACAGGAAGAACTCAGGCAACAGGGAGGACCGATGTAACAGAGAGTAGCTTGGCAACAGGAGTTACTCAGGTAACAGGAGTTACCCAGGCATCAGGGGTTACCCAGGTAATAGAGAGGATCTTGTGAACAGGAGTTACCCTGGCAACAGTGGTTATCCAGGCAACAGAGAGGACCCAGGTAACAGAGAGGAGCTCGGCAACAGGAGTTACACAGGAAACAGGAGTAACCCAGGCAACAGGAGTTACACAGGCAAAAGGAGATACCCAGGTAACAGTGAAGAGCTTGGCTTCAGGAGTTACCCAGGCAACAGGAGTTACCCAAGTAACAGTGAGGACCATGGCAACAGAAGTAACCCAGCCAACAGGAGTTACACAGGCAACAGTATTTGCCCAGGCAACAGAGAGGACCCAGGTAACAGAGAGGAGCTTGGCAACAGGATGGACCCAGGCAACAGGGAGGACCCAGGCGACAGAGAGTAGATTGGCAAGAGGTAGGAACCAGGCAATAGGGAGGACTCAACCAACAGACAGGAGACTGACAACAGGAAGGACGCAGACAACATGGAGGACCCAGGCAGCAGATAGGAACCAGGTAAGAGGGAGGGGCTAGGCAAAAGGAAGCCACCAGGAAACAGGGACGACACAGGCCACAGAGAGGACCCAGGAAACAGAGAGGAGCTTGGCAACAGTGAGGACTCAGGCAACAGAGAGGACACAGGTAACAGACAGGAGATTGGCAACAGGAAGGACCCAGGCAACAGGGAGGACCCAAGCAACAGAGAGCACCAGGTAAAAGAGAGGAGCTTTGCAACAGGATGGACCCAGGCAACAGGGAGGACCCAGGAAACAGAGAGGAGCTTGGCAACAGTGAGGACTCAGGCAACAGACAGGACACAGGTAACAGACAGGAGATTGGCAACAGGCAGGACCCAGGCAAAAGGGAGAACCTAGCCAACAGAGAACCCTCAGCTAACAGAGAGGAACTTCGCAACAGGAAGGACCCAGGTAAGAGCCATGACACAGGCAACAGAGAACACCAAGGTAACAGAGAGGAGGTAGGCAACAGGGAGGACCCAGGCAGAAGCGAAGACCTGGGCAACAGAGAGAACGCAGGTCACAGAGAGGATCTTGGCAACAGGAGAGACCCAGGCAATAGGGAGGATTCCAGCATGCGGAGGACAGAGGCATTGGCGATTAAGCAGGCAATGGGATGGAAACAGGTAATGTGAAGGAGACACGTCACATTGAGGGCGTAGGTAACAGTAGGGAGGGAGGCAACAGAGAGGACACACGTAACACAGAGCAGCTTAGCAACAGCAAGGGCCCAGGCAACAGGGAGTACCCAGGCGACGGGGAAGTCTGACGTAACAGAGACGAGATTGGCAACAGCAGGGACCCAGGCAACAGAGAGGAACCAGGCAACACTGGACGCAGGTAACAGAGAGGAGCTTGACAACAGGAAGGACCCATGCAACAGGGACGTACCAGGCAACAGAGAGGACCCAGGGAAGAGAGAGGAGCTTGGCCACAGGAAGGAACCAGGTATTAGGGAGTATCCAGGGAACAGAGAGGACCCAGGTCACAGAGAGGAACTTGGCAACAGGAAGGACCCAGGCAACAGGGTAATCCAGGCAACAGAAAGGTCCCAGGTCACCGAGAGGATCTTGGCCACAGAGAGTGCCTTGGAAACAGGAAGGACCCAGGCAACAGGGAGGACCTAGGCAACAGAGAGGACAAAGGTAACAGAGAGAAGCGTGGCAACAGAAAGTACCCAGGTAACGGGAAGGACCCATGCAACAGAGATGACCCAGGTAACAGAGACTAGCTTGGCATCAGGAAGGACCCAGGTAACAGGAAGAACTCAGGCAACAGGGAGGACCCAGGTTACAGAGAGGCGCTTGGCAACAGGAAGGACCCACGCAACAGAGAGTAGCATGGCATCAGGAAGGACTCACGGAACAAAGAACTCAGGCAACAGGGAGGACCCAGGTTACAGAGAGGAGCTTGGCAACAGGCAGGACCCAGGCAACGGGGAGGACCCAAGTAACAGAGAGGACCCAGGAAACAAAGAGGAGCTTGGCAACAGGAAGGACCCAGGCAACGGTGAGTCCCCAGGTAACAGAGAGGAGCTTGGCAATAGGGAGGACCCAAGCAAAAGGGGGACATAGGCAACAGAGAAGTCTGAGTTAACAGAGAGGAGCTTGGCAACAGGAAGGACCCAGGTAACAGGAAGAACCCAGGCAATGGGGAGGACCCAGGTATCAGAGAGGAGCTTGGAAACAGGGAGTACCCAGACAACAGGGAGGACCCATGTAACAGAGACTACCTTGGCAACAGGAAGGTCCCAGGCAACAGAGAGGACCCAGCAAACGGGGAGGACCCAGGCATTGGGGAGGATCAAAGGAAAGGAAAGCACCCAGGTAACTTGAAGGAGCCAGGTAACAGTGAGGGCATAAGTACCAGAGATGTCCCAGGCATCAGGGAGGACCCAGGAAATGGGGAGGACCCAGGTATTGGGGAGGAACCACGCAATGGGAAGGACCCAGGTGACGTGAAGGGGCCAGGAAACAGTGAGGGCCTAGGTAACAGGGAGAACCCAGGCAACAGAGAGGATCCATGTAACAGAGAGTAGCTTGGCAACACGATGGACCCAGGCAACAGGGAGGATCCAGGCAAGTGGGAGAACCCAGGTATTTGGGAGGATCCAGGCAACGGGAATGTCCTGGGTAACTTGAAGGACCAAGGTAACAGAAGGACCCAGGCAACAGGAAGGACCCAGGCAACAGGGACGTCCCAGGTAACAGAGAGGTCCCAGGTAACCGACAGGATCTTGGTAACAGAGAGTACCTTGGAAACAGGAAGGACCCAGGCAACAGGGAGGACCTAGTCAACAGAGAGGACCCAGGTAACAGAGAGGAGCGTGGCAAAAGAAAGTACCCAGGTAATGGGGAGGACCCATGCAACAGAGATGACCCTGGTAACAGAGACTACCTTGGCATCAGGAAGGACCCAGGTAACAGGAAGAACTCAGGCAACAGGGAGGAACCAGGTTACAGAGAGGCGCTTGGCAACAGGAAGGACCCACGCAACAGAGAGTAGCATGGCATCAGGAAGGACCCACGGAACAGGAAGAACTCAGGCAACAGGGTGGACCCAGGTTACAGAGAGGAGCTTGGCAACAGGCAGGACCCAGGCAACCGAGAGGACCCAGGTAAGAGAGAGGAGCTTCATTGTGTAGGGTGCCAGTCACTGTCTGGCTTCCCCTTGGCAGCTAATGTCCCCTAAGCTTAAAGTGCTGTGTTCAATCTCAGTTGCGGGTTGGAGTAGCGACCATCCTTTGTGGGAGTCAAAACCCAGCAGCTTTTTTGTTAAGCGTGCATGCCCTATCCACTGAGCATCCGGACGGCAGCTCAGCTCAAGATACCGAGTTCAGTCTATAGTTGTGGGTGGGCCGAGCCCATCATTGAACAGGCAATCTGGTTGTTATACCAGCTGAGCCATCTTGCCACTCCTTGGCAGCTCAGTGTTAGCTCTCCTCAGGCGAAACATTCACTGCCCCGAATGGGAATCAAACCGTTGTCCCTGTTGGTCAGAGCATGTGCTCTACGCCAACTCCTAACCAACTGAGCCAGGTGGCTGGACAGATGTTCACACTTTTAGATCATAATTTTATATGCTAGGCCTGGCCGAGTGGCGCAGCGGTTAAGCGCGGGATTGGGAAGCCAGTGGCCCCGGTTACATGCCACATATGAGGGCCAGGGACACAGCCCTCTAAAAGAAAAAAAGGAGAAGAATACACAGATTACTTGTTTTGTATTCTATGATTAGGCAATATTCTCTTAGGACACAGAAAGCTCTAACCAATAATAAAAAATAGAGAAGAAGAAGAAGAAGAAGAAGAAGAAGAAGAAGAAGAAGAAGAAGAAGAAGAAGAAGAAGAAGAAGGAGGAGGAGGAGGAGGAGGAGGAGGAGGAGGAGGAGGAGGAGGAGGAGGAGAAGAAGAAAAATTGAATTTCAAAATTTTAACAACTTAATCCATCAAATACACCATTAAGAAAATACAGAGCAGTACTGTTCAAGTGTCTCGCTTGGTTAGGAGCTCGCTCTGAGCAACAGGATGGCCTGTTTCATGCCCATGTGTGCCAGTGGCACTGCACCCGAGGTGAGGTGCCACTGAGCTGCCAACAGGTGGCAGGATGGTTCAGCTGGTGAGAGCACGTGTTCCTAACAACAAGTTTGCCTGTTGGAGATGGAGGGCTATGCCCACCCGAAGCTAAGTACTGAACTTGGCACCTTGAATTGAGCTGCTGCTGCCCGGGTGTCTCAGGATAGAGCACACATTCTTAACAACAAGGCTGCCAGTTTGACTCCCGCATGAGATGGTGGCTATGCCTTGTATATGAAACTTAGAAGCATAAATACGAAATTGTATTCTTAACATATTATAATATAAGGGTTTCACCTAAGAAAGCTGAAAGAGTCACTAAGGATTGATCCTTGAATTTTAGCTATACTCTTCCCTGATTTTTCCCCAAGATTTCATATAGTTTCTTTAATTCAATTATTTCACTTGATGTATTTTTGTCAGAATTTCTAATGATGTCTACGTTTAAAAATTGTATTATGTCTATATGATCTATGCTTCCTGGTGTTGGTAGATTCCATGCAGTTTTATAAGGACAAAAATATGATGAAATACTCAAATATTGGCAAAATCGTCAGACAGACAAATGTTGTGACACTGCCAACAATGAACTGTCAATAGTAGTGTTGTATTCATGAACTGATTAACTTAATCCAAACCCACCTTTTGAAAGATAATTGAAGGATTTAAGTGACAAATTGAAGGTGGGTTGCAACAACAGGGTATGAAAATCAAGGATCAGCTGTCATAATACCGGTACAGTAGTCACAAATTGACAAGTGAATGCAGTACCAAGGCAAACAATGGAAAGGTACATTTTCCTGGGCATTGTAGATTGAAGAAATGGATGAAATCATGAGGCAAAATGAACCCAGAGCTGCCCACAAGCAACCTGAGATTTCAGACACCTGGGCCATGTATTTGAGCTTGGGTGCCCTTGCTCTAGGCCACAAGGCCTCTGTGCACATGCACTGTGACATCACATCTGGGACATGCACCATTGCTTGGTTACAGCCATTGTGAGCTGAGAGATTCTAAACTGCCTCACTGCCCTGCTGGGATATTGTGGGGAGAGTAATTAGCTACTCAAGAGTCTACTGTTGTTGGGCTCAGGAGACTGAATTACTAGTGAGTGCTGAGGGTTTTCCCAAGCCTTTAGGCTCAGCCATGAAGATTTTTGACTAGGGCTAGGTCTAGGGTTAGGGTCAGTGTTGGGCCTATGTCTAGCATTACGGCTAGGGCTAGGGCTAGGTTTATGGATAGTGCTAAGGTCAGGGCTCTGGCTACAGGTAGGACTAGGGCTAGGGCTAGGTTTAGGGCTAGGGCTAAGGTTAGGGATAGGACAGGGCTAGGGCTAGGACTAGGGCTAGGGTTAGGGTTAGGTCTACGGTTAGGTCTATGGTAGTGTTACGTTTAGGGTTAGGGTTAGGTTTAGGTTTAGGGCTAGGGCTAGGGCTAGGGTTAGGTATAGGGCTTGGGTTATGCATAGGGCTAAGGCTAGGGGTAGGGCTATGGTTAGGGTTAGCGCTAGGGCTAGTGCTACGGTGAGGAGTAGGGCTAGGTTTAGTGTTAGTTTTAGGGTGAGGGTTAGAGATAGATTTAGGGTTAGGGCTCGTGCTAGGGCTACGTCTCGGCCTAGGGTTAGTGTTAGGGATAAGGCTAGGGCTAGGTTTAGGCCTATGGCTAGGATTAGGGTTATGGTTAGATATACGTTTAGGGTTAGGGCTAGGGCTAGGGCTACCTTTAGGGGTAGGGCCAGGGTTAGGCCTAGGACGAGGGTTTGGGCTAGGAATAGGGCTAGGGTTATATGTCTAGGACTAGGGTTAGTGTTAGAGTTAGGGTTAATGTTAGGTTTAGAGCTAGGTCTAGGGATAAAGTTAGGATTAAGGCTAAGGTTAGGTCTAGGTCTAGGAGCTATTTCTAGGGCTAGGTTTAGCATTAGGGCTAAGGCTAGCTTTAGGCTAGGGCTAGGATTATTTCTAGGGTTAAGGTTAGGGTTAGAGTTAAGTTTAGGGCTAGGGCTAGGGTTAGGAATAGGGCTAGGGCTAGGGCTAGGGTTAAGACTAGTTTTAGGTCTAGGCCTAGGGTTAGGGTTAAGGCTAGGGCTAGGGCAAGGGCTAGTGTTAAGGTTTGGGCTAGGAGCTAGGAGCTGGGTTTCGGGCTGGGGCTAGGTTTAGTGTTAGGGTTACGGTTAGTGTTATGTTTAGGGTTAGGAGCTAGGGCTGGGGTTAGGTTTAGGGTTAGGTTTATGGTTAGGGTTAGGGTTAGGCTAGGGCTAGTGTTAGCGCTCAGTCTAGGCCTAAGGTTAGTGCTAGGAGCTAGGTTTATGGTTATGGTTAGTGTTATGGTCAGGGCTAGGGCTAGGTTTAGGGTTAAGCCCAGTGGTAGGGTTCGTATAAGGGCTAGGGCTAGGTCTACGTCTAGGATTAGGGTTAGGGCCAGGGCTAGGGCTAGGGTTAGGTCTAGGGTTCGGGTTAGTGCTAGGGTTAGGATTAGGGTTAGGGTTCATGCTATGGTTATGGTCATGGATATGGTTACGGCTAGGTTAGTGATAGGCTAGGGCAAGGACTAGGGTTTGGGCTAGTGCTAGGACTAGGCTTAAGGGTAGGGTTAGGGGTAGGGTTATGTCTTGGGCTAGAGCTAGGGTGAGGGTTAGGGCTAGGGCTGGAGTTAGGGCTAGGTTTAGGGCTAGGGCTAATAATAGGATTATGGCTAAGCATAGGGCTATGTTTAGGGTTAGGACTAGGACTCGGTTTAGGTTTAGCGTTAGTGTTATGGCTAGGGCTAGGGCTATCGTTATGGCTACTGCCAGTGCTCGGGTTAGTGCTAGGGCTAGGCCTAAGTCTTCCATTAGGGTTAGGTTTAGGGTTAGGGTTAATGTTGGTTTATGGAAAGGCTTAGGCCTGGGGCTAGGTCTACAGCTAGGTTTAGGGCTAGGGCTCAGGTTAGGGGTAGGGCGAGGAATAGGGCTAAGGCTAGGGCTAGGGTTATGGTTAGTGCTAGGTCTAGGGCAAGGGTTAGTGGTAGGGCTAGGGGTAGGGTTTAGGGCTATGGCTAGGGTTAGGGTTAGGGTTAGCGTTAAGGCTAATGCTAGGGCTAGGGCTAGGGTTAATGTTAGGGCTAGGTCTAGGACTAGGGTTAGTGCTAGGGCTAAGTTGATTGTCAGGTTTAGGGTTAGCATTATGATTAGTTTTAGGGTTACGGTTAGGTCTAGGGCTAGGGTTAGGTCTTGGGCTAGGTTTAGGCCTATGTCTAGTGCTAGGGGTAGGTTTAGGGATAGGGTTAGTGTTAGGTTTTGGGCTAGGGATAGGGATAGGGATAGGGTTAGGGCTAGGGGTAGGTTTAGGGCTAGGGCTAGGGCTAAGCCTAAGTCTAGCATTAGGGTTTGGGCTAGGGCTAGTGCTATAATTAGGGCTAGGGCTAGGTTTAGTTTCAGGACTAGGTTTAGGGTTAAGTCTAGGGCTTGGACTAGGGCTAGGTTTAGGGTTAGGTCTAGGGCAAGTGTTAGGGGTAGTGCTAGGGTTAGGACTAGTGCTAGGTTTAGTGTTAGGGTTATGGTGAGGGTTAGAGATAGGTTTAGGTTTAGGGTTAGGGTTATGGCTAGGATGACATTTAGGGTTAGGGTTAGGGTTAGGGCTAGGTCTAGTGTTAGGGTAAGTGCTGGGGCTATGGCTATCATTAGGGCTACGGCTACGGCTAGGTTTAGAGCTAGAGCGAGAGTCAGGATTCCGGATAGGGCTAGGACTAGGGTTAGGGCTATGGCTAAGGTTAGGGATAGGACAGGGCTAGGGCTAGGACTAGGCCTAGGGTTAGGGTCAGGGCTACCGTTAGGGCTATGGTAGTGTTAGGTTTATGGTTAGGGATAGGTTTAGGTTTAGGGCTAGGACTAGGTCGAGGGTTAGGTATAGGGCTAGGGTTATGGATAGGGCTAAGGCTAGGGATAGGGCTATGGTTAGGGTTAGGGTTAGCGCTAGTGCTAGGGTTAGGACTAGGGCTAGGTTTAGTGTTAGGTTTAGGGTGAGGGTTAGAGATAGGTTTAGGGTTAGGGTTAGGTTTATGGCTAGGGTGAGTTGAGGGTTAGGGTTAGGGTTCAGGCTAGGATTAGGGCTGGGCTAGTGTTACTGTTAGGGCTAGGTGTAGGTCTCCGATTAGGGCTAGGGCTAGGGCTAGTACTACGGCTAGGGCTAGGGATAGGACTCGGTTTAGGGTTATGGCTAGGGCTAGGATTAGGTTTAGGGCTAGGGTTAGGGTTAGGGCTAGGTTTAGTGTTGGGGTTAGTGTTAGGGTTAGTGCAAGTGCTAGACTTTGGTTTAGTGCTAGGTTTAGGAGCTAGGAGCTAGGGTGATGGCCAGGGCTATGTTTAGGGCTAGGATTAGGGCTAGGTTAGTGTGAGGTCTAGGGCTAGGGCTAGGGCTAGGTTTAGGGCTAGGGCTAGGTTTTCGTTTAGGTTTATGTTTAGGTTTAGCGTTAGTGTTAGGGCTAGGGTTAGGGTAGGGTTACGGTTAGGGTTATGCTTAGGACTCTGATTAGTGTTAGGTTTAGGTTTAGGTTTAGGGATAATGTTTAGGGTTAGGATTTCGGTTAGGGTTAGGTTTAAAGTCAGGGTGTAACGTTTGTTAACCGTAGGGATGGGGTTAAACTCAATGAGTCCCCTACATCTAGAGTGTGAGCTCCATTCCTAAGTCACGTGGATCCCCCGTCTCACCTTGTTACTGTAGTGAATTGAATTTAAGATGCTTTTTGTTGTTGTTGTTTGTTTGTTTGTTACTTATGTTCATTCATTCAGTTTTTCAAATTCCACATATAAGTGAGATCATGTGGTATTTGTCTTTCTCTGACTGACTTCTTTCAATCAACATAATAGTCTCTAGGTCCATCCATATCGTTGCAAATGGTACAATTTCATTCTTCTTTGTAGCGGAGTTATACTCCATTGTATAAATGTACCACAGTTTCTTAAGCCAGTCATCTACTGATGGGCATTTCGGTTGTTTCCAAGTCTTGGCTATTGTAAATAGAGCTGCAATAAACATAGGGGTGCATATACTTTTTTGAATTAGCGTCTGGGATTCCTCTGGGTAGATTCCCAAGAGTGGAAATACTGGGTCAGAATTTAAGATGCTTTTAATGCTACTTTGATTACTGTCAAGAAAGTGAAAAATAATGCTGCCAATCAAATCATGGCACATCAAAAACTGGAGGATGCATCCTGATTTCATACACATTGTATTTGAAACAAGGAGCATCTCAGGATCCTAGAACATGGTACTTCAGGGACCCAAAGAAACTGGAGTCCACCAACCTTGGAGTGACTGATGGTTCCCGTGTTTTGCAGCATTCCTGCCCTCCAATTTCATTTTAAGCAGAAATATATCTTTGTCTTTAGTTCCAATCTTCTAATATTGGATCATGTGTTATACAAAACATCAATTTTAAATGGGTTGATTATATATATATATATATATATATATATATATATATATATATATATATATATATAATTAAATATCATCATATACAATGACAACCCATGATATCTATATCTATATCTATATCTATATCTATATTGCATAAGCTCATATCATCCTGGGGAATAATCACCAGTTGTTTCCACACGTATTACCTTTAACCAATATTAAACTTAGAAACTAGAAGGCTGTAGTTATTAGAAAAGCCATAATATTCTGGAAATATTTGCAATAATCCACAATCCTTTGTCTAGAACTCAAAACCTAAAAGTTCTAAAAACCAAGTTTTTTTCCCCTCCTTACTTAATTTAGCAGAAAAATCATACCTGAACTGATTTGAGACATTTTGAAACGTAAAACAAAACAGGATTATTTATATTCTTAAGTATAGGATGCTATTGTCTACCTTACAGGGAGTGTTGTCTAACATTTGGCATATGTTCCATGTTCTCTTCCTAAAATCTGAGAAGTTATGAATTTCAAAATGCACTTGGTCCAAAGTTGCGGAATTTGTGGAAATGGACAATTCAAGATGCCAGCCATCCCAGCGAAGAAAGATTATAGTCGAAAGTCAAATTAGGTTTCCCCTCAGCTTTTGTTACACCCATTATCGAGGCTTGATAACACATATAATTTCTGTATTTAGTTTGACTCATTTGCGTGACCACGTGGCAGTATAGTTGGACACTTGCTGAACAGGGATAGGCCTACGCTGAGGTATAGGGCTAAGGTTAAGGTAAGGGTTAGACTTAGGGTTCGGGTTAGTGTTAGGGTTTGTGTTAGGGCTAGAGTTAGGGTTAGGATTAGGGTTAGGGCTAGGGGTCGGGTTAGGGTTAGGGCAAGGTCTAGGGCTAGGGTTAGGGCGAGGGTTAGTGTTACGATTAGGGTTACGGTTATGGTTAGTGCTAGGGTTAGGGTTTGGGCTTGAGCTACGGCTAGGCATAGGGTTAGGGTTAGGCTTCGTGCTAGGGCTAAGGTTAGGGTAAGGGCTTCGGCTTGGGCTAGGTTTAGGGCTACATCTCGGGGTAGGGTTAGGGTTAGGGTTAGGGCTAGGGCTAGGACTAGGTCTAGGGTTAGGTTTAGAGCTAGGGCTAGGACTAGGGTTAAGTCTAGGTTTTGGGTTAGGGCTAGGGTTAGGATTAGGGTTAGGGTTCAGGCTATGGGTATGGTTATGGTTAGGGAATGGCTAGGGCTAGGGCTAGGACTAGGGCTAGGTTTAGTGTTAGGGCTAGTGTGAGCGCTAGGGCTAGGCTTTGGGCTTGGGCTAGGTTTAAGGTTAGGGAGGGGAACAGTTGGTTAATTGGACAAGGGGACCAGCCAAGTTTTGTCCTTTAATCTTCATTGTGGTGGGAGCCAATCGCCGTCTGGCTTCCCCTTGGCAGCTCATGTCCCCTAAGCTTAAAGTGCTGTGTTCAGTCTCAGTTGCGGGTTGGAGTAGCGACCGTCCTTTGTGGGAGTGAAAACCCAGCAGCCTTTTTGTTAACCGTGCATGCCCTATCCACTGAGCCATCCGGACGGCAGCTCAGCTCAAGGTGCCGAGTTCAATCTTTAGTTGCGGGTGGGCGGAGCCCAACATTGAACAGGCAATCCGGTTGTTATAACAGCTGAGCCATCCTGCCACTCCTTGGCAGCTCAGTGTTAGCTCTGCTCAGGCGAAGCATTCATTGCCCCATATGGGAATCAAACCGGTGTCCCTGTTGCTTAGACCACGTGCTCTATGCCAACTCCTAACCAACTGAGCCAGGTGCCTGGACAGATGTTCAGACTTTTAGATCATAATTTTTTATGCTATGGCTGGACGAGTGGCACAGCGGTTAAGCGCGTGATTAGGAAGCCAGTGGCCCCGGTTACATGCCACATATGAGGGCCAGGGACACAGCCCTCAAAAAGAAAAAAAAAGAGAAGAAGACTACACAGATTACTTGTTTTGTAATCTATGAATAGGCAATATTCTCTTAGGACACAGAAAGCTCTAAGGAATAATAAAAAAATAGAAAAGAAGGACAAGTAGAAGATGAAGAAGAAGAAGAAGAAGAAGAAGAAGAAGAAGAAGAAGAAGAAGAAGAAGAAGAAGAAGAAGAAGAAGAAGAAGGAGGAGGAGGAGGAGGAGGAGGAGGAGGAGGAGGAGGAGGAGGAGGAGAAGAAAAATTGAATTTCAAAATTTTAACAACTTAATCCATCAAATACACCATTAAGAAAATACAGAGCAGTACTGTTCAAGTGTCTCGCTTGGTTAGGAGCTCGCTCTGAGCAACAGGATGGGCTGTTTGATGCCCATGTGGGCCAGTGGCACTGCACCCGAGGTGAGCTGCCACTGAGCTGCCAACAGGTGGCAGGATGGTTCAGCTGGTGAGAGCACGTGCTCCTAACAACAAGTTTGCATGTTGGAGATGGAGGGCTATGCCCACCCGAAGCTAAGTACTGAACTTGGCACATTGAATTGAGCTGCTGCTGCCCGGGTGTCTCAGGATAGAGCACACATTCTTAACAACAAGGCTGCCAGTTTGACTCCCGCATGAGATGGTGGCTATGCCTTGTATATGAAACTTAGAAGCATAAATACGAAATTGTATTCTTAACATATTATAATATAAGGGTTTCACCCTAAGAAAGATGAAAGAGTGATTAAGGATTGATCCGTGAATTTCAGCTATACTCTTCCCTGATTTTTCCCCAAGGTTTCATATAGTTTCTTTAATTCAATTATTTCACTTGATGTATTTTTGTCATAATTTCTAATGATGTCTACGTTTAAAAATTGTATTATGTCTATATGATCTATGCTTCCTGGTGTTGGTAGATTCCATGCAGTTTTATAAGGACAAAAATATGATGAAATACTGAAATATTGGCAAAATCGTCAGACAGACAAATGTTGTGACACTGCCAACAATGAACTGTCAATAGTAGTGTTGTATTCATGAACTGATTAACTTAATCCAAACCCACCTTTTGAAAGACAATTGAAGGATTTAAGTGACAAATTGAAGGTGGGTTGCAACAACAGGTTATGAAAATCAAGGATAAGCTGTCATAATACTGGTACAGTAGTCACAAATTGGCAAGTGAATGCAGTACCAAGGCAAAGAATGGAAAGGTACATCTTCCTGGGCATTCTAGATTGAAGAAATGGATGAAATCATGAGGCAAAATGAATCCAGAGCTCCCCACAAGCAACCTGAGATTTCAGACACCTGGGCCATGTATTTGAGCTTGGGTGCCCTTGCTCTAGGCCACAAGGCCTCTGTGCACATGCACTGTGACATCACCTCTGAGACATGCACCATTACTTGATTACAGCCATTGTGAGCTGAGAGATTCTAAACTGCCTCACTGCCCTGCTGGGATATTGTGGGGAGAGTAATTAGCTACTCAAGAGTCTACTGTTGTTGGGCTCAGGAGACTGAATTACTAGTGAGTGCTGAGGGTATTCCCAAGCCTTTAGGCTCAGCCATGAGGAAGATTTTTGACTAGGGCTAGGTCTAGGGTTAGGGTTAGTGTTGGGCCTATGTCTAGCATTATGGCTAGGGCTAGGGCTATTTTTACCGATAGTGCTAGGGTCAGGAATCTGGCTAGGGGTAGGACTAGGGCTAGGGATAGGTTTAGGGCTAGGGCTAAGGTTAGGGATAGGACAGGGCTAGGGCTAGGACTAGGGCTAGCGTTAGGGTTAGGTCTACGGTTAGGTCCATGGTAGTGTTAGGTTTAGGGTTAGGGTTAGGTTTTGGTTTAGGGCTAGGGCTAGGGCTAGGGTTAGGTATAGGGCTTGGGTTATGCATAGGGCTAAGGCTAGGGGTAGGGCTATGGTTAGGGTTAGCGCTAGGGCTAGTGCTAGGGTGAGGAGTAGGGCTAGGTTTAGTGTTAGTTTTAGGGTGAGGGTTAGAGATAGATTTAGGGTTAGGGCTCGTGCTAGGGCTACGTCTCGGCCTAGGGTTAGTGTTAGGGATAAGGCTAGGGCTAGGTTTAGGCCTATGGCTAGGACTAGGGTTATGGTTAGATATAGGTTTAGGGTTAGGGCTAGGGCTAGGTCTAGCTTTAGGGGTAGGGCCAGGGTTAGGCCTAGGACTAGGGTTTGGGCTAGGAATAGGGCTAGGGTTATATGTCTAGGACTAGGGTTAGTGTTAGAGTTAGGGTTAATGTTAGGTTTAAAGCTAGGTCCAGGGATAAAGTTAGGTTTAAGGCTAAGGTTAGGTCTAGGGCTAGGGCTATTTCTAGGGCTAGGTTTAGCATTAGGGCTAAGGCTAGGTTTAGGGCTAAGGCTAGGATTATTTTTAGGGTTAAGGTTAGTGTTAGAGTTAGGTTTAGGGCTAGGGCTAGGGTTAGGAATAGGGCTAGGGCTAGGGTTAAGACTAGTTTTAGGTCTAGGCCTAGGGTTAGGGTTAAGGCTAGGGCTAGGGCAAGGGCTAGTGTTAAGGTTTGGGCTAGGGCTAGGGCTAGGTTTCGGGCTAGGGCTAGGTTTAGTGTTAGGGTTACGGTTAGTGTTATGTTTAGGGTTAGGCTAGGCTAGGTTAGGCTTAGGGTTAGGTTTACGGTTAGGGTTAGGCTAGGCTAGTGTTAGCGCTCAGTCTAGGCCTAAGTTTAGCGCTAGGGCTAGGTTTATGGTTAGGGTTAGTGTTATGGTCAGGGCTAGGCCTAGGTTTAGTGTTAAGCCCAGTGGTAGGGTTCGTATAAGGGCTAGGGCTGGGTCTACGTCTAAGATTAGGGTTAGGGCCAGGGCTAGCTAGGGCTAGGGTTGGGTCTAGGGTTTGGGTTAGTGCTAGGTTAGGATTAGGTTAGGGTTCATGCTGTGGTTATGGTCATGGTTATGGTTACGGCTAGGTTAGTGATAGGCTAGGGCAAGGGCTAGGGTTTGGGCTAGTGCTAGGACTAGGCTTAGGGTAGGGTTAGGGGTAGGGTTATGGCTTGGGCTAGAGCTAGGGT